>BGNK01002705.1:2507-92832 GCA_003297005.1 Symbiodinium sp. clade A Y106
GCATGTCAAGGGGGCGAAAGTTATCTGCATAGTGGCCCGCGTCGGCCTTGGGTATAAACGTCAGAGCTTGGACCGGTGGAGGCGCTAACCCGCAAACGATGTCACGGAAGTGCTGGGCAGTCGGGACGCCCCTGTGGCGCTGTCGCCAGCAACAGTCGCGAGGTCGCTACTGCTTGGGCTCAAGGATATCTGCAAACAGGTCCGGCAACTGCCGGTAACATTCGTACGGGCATCCATCCGGCCCTGCAGCAGCATCTCCCGACCTCAGTATGGCTCTGAGGAGGAAGTCGTCTCTGCGCGGGAACTGACAGTGACCAGCAGCGGGGGGGGCATAATCTTCCAGAACAAGGTCCCACTCGGGTGAGTAATCCGGAGGGAGCTCTTGCCAGAAGCTGCGCGTGGAGCGTAGCGCACAGTCTACTTGCCCGAGGGTGGTACATGCGCGCCCTCCTTCCATTAAGACACTGTTCACCCCAAGGAGCCCGAGTGGCACGATGCAAATCCCACCTGGGATGTCGTGAGGGCATTTTGGTGCCAACCCTCGCAGCATCGGTGATTGCTGGCGGTGGAGCGACGTTGATAACCTCCATAGTGGTAAGGCGGGCAACCACCTGTTGAACTTCAACAGCAGACAAAGTAACATGCGAAGCTTCGTTACCACATTCCCGAGCGGATACCAAGTGCGCNAGTGGTAAGGCGGGCAACCACCTGTTGAACTTCAACAGCAGACAAAGTAACATGCGAAGCTTCGTTACCACATTCCCGAGCGGATACCAAGTGCGCAAAAGTTGCAAAGATGGCAGTGGAAATGCGGAAAGAACAAGCATGCGGTTTACTGCTTGCCGTCGAAGAAGGTAGGGAGGGCACCGCCTCCTTGATGACATTCGGCCTTCGAAAAACAAATACAACATGCGATACGGTTTTCTCGCGCTTGTGCTGGCACACCTTCCCCCTCACATGTCTAAGACGGAGCAATGAGCAGTTCAGCGCTTTCGAGACTTGGCAATTTTTGCACCAACTGCAAAGATGATTCTGTCCAGGGCTTCAACACATAAACACAACCAAAAAAAGGGCTTGTTTAGGACCGCACAAGACAGAGCACGTGGATCCAATTTCAGGGCCCGAAAACGAGAAACGCTGCAGTCCGCTTCTTTAGCGTTGGTCCATGTGCGAATTCTGAAAAAGACACATGGCCCTGCCACGCCTTCCTGGAGCTGTTCAGCATCCTTGCAACCTGGCCCAGAAAACAGGGTTTGGTTGCACTTCGCGCAAGTTCGTTCGCCAGTTTCTTACGCGCTTTGCGCAAGTTGAGAGCACCTTTTGCCACGTTTACACTTCCTGGTGTTTTGGGAGCCAAAAACGGAGCCTGAAATGGGTCTTTCCTAAGAGCTGCTAATCAGCCGGGGTCCTAATTCCCATATTTGGGACCAATTCCTGGCCCTGGGTTTGGATCCCCATATTTTGGTCAAGTCACTCTCAGCCCCACGAGCTTTCGAGAACAATGTTGCGGCAACAACGAGCAAAGCTATTCAACGCTCGAGAGCGATGAATTAAGTTCTTCGGTGGCGAATCATGTTTCGTTTAAGGGGAGTTCCTAAACGGAATAAAACCTCCCGCAACGCGGCTGTTGCCCTCTTTTGTAACCTTGTTTGCTTCACCGCGATCTCATACCAAAAGTTCGGTTCGGTTTCTTGTCCAATCGCGATCATCCTGAAGGACATCTGCGATGGCTGGCACCTTGAAGCCGCTGGAGTTGGTCTAGTGGGTGAAAGCGTGTCTGCATCTGACCTGGAGCACTGATCTCCCATGGACAGGCGCCACTGGAACTCTCTTTTTGTCCGCCTGTCTGTCTGTCTCTCTGTCTCTGTGCCTCTTTGTCTCTGTGTCTCTCTGTCTCTCTCTTTCTCTCTCTGTCTCTCTCTCTCTCTCTGTCTCTCTGTCTCTCTGTCTCTCTGTCTCTCTGTCTCTCTGTCTCTCTGTCTCTCTGTCTCTCTGTCTCTCTGTCTCTTGTCTCTCTGTCTCTCTGTCTCTGTGTCTCTCTGTCTCTCTGTCTCTCTCTCTCTCTCTCTCTCTCTCTGTCTCTCTCTCTCTCTCTCTGTCTCTCGGTCTCTCTGTCTCTCTGTCTCGCTGTGGGTCACCCACAAATAGCCGGCAGTCCTGGACTCTGACAAAACCACAATCGCATGGCTCCGATGGATACCCCAACATCGGTGATTAGTGAGAAACCCCGCGATGCGTGATCACGATGGCTGTGACGTAGAAAAGTGGCTCGCGGTCCACATGCAGATCCACTCTTGGGGCTCCGGGTGCTCACAAGGATCATGCTGATGACGTTTCAGGATTTCGACAAGCCGCAGAGAAAAGATATGAAAAGCACAGACACAATTTAGGGTGTTGTTTCTTTTTGAACTACATCTCTGGATTTAGGGCTTGAAGTTTACATTTTTGCCTGGCGCTTTGGTTTTTTTCACGTTTGCAAACCCTTGCTTTGCTGGTTTCTGTCACTGAGGATATGACTGGGCATGAGGGTTTGCAGTGCGCGTTTGGCCTGCGTGATATCAGATGCAGTGCAAGTATTGCAATGCTTGCCAAACCGATGTCCATGAAATATTTGTTGGCTAGATCTGGTAAGCAGCGGGCAGGAAGCAAGTATCTTGACATCGTAATTAGCACGGTGCACGAAGCCGTCAGCACTCTTCTTGTAAGTAATCTACAGCCAGTTTTATAACCCAACGACTCAAATTTTTCAAACCCTCAAGTTTAGATGAAATGGACCCCAAAAGTTCTGAAGCTTTGATTTTAGAAGCTTGTGCTATACCTACAGCCATGCGCTGCCACGTGAGATTGATTGAGTCCTCCTCGGCTCCACTCAAGAGGCACCAAAGGGCAGGACTTAGACTTTAAGGGTTGAGGGTTTAGGGTTCAGGGTTGCAGGGTTCGGATAGATTGTTCGTTCTTTAGTGTAGTGGGGTTTGAGGTGGCCTAGGGCATCAACGTTGGTTAATCTTGTCCTGCTTGAAAAAAATTAAACCCACAGACCCTAAACCTTAAACCCTAAGCCGAAGACACACTATCCTTCAAGTGTTTTTTCAGACTGCCCCTTGACAAAATCCTTCCCGACCACCTCAAGCCTTGAACCGGAACTCCATTTGGGGTCCAGGGGTTTGGGCCTTAGGGTTTAGAGAAAAACACATTCTTTTAAGGCCCATAGATGAAGATTTATAGATATTCATAGTACAGTTTCTTTTAAGCGAGTGGTGTCCATGATTCAGGGGTTTGCATCACTCTAGAATTCAATGATGTAAGGGGTGTCCGACGTCCTCTTGGATCCTCTTTCAGCTCCGAAATGAGGGCTCCATGCAGGGTGGTTTAGGGTTTGGGGTCTCGGGGTCTGGGTTCAAAGTCTTCAGGGTTTCGTCGGCTTTATTGTATGGGTTATAACCGGGACTTTGTGGTGAGATTGCATGGTCGCTTCAGGATTCAGGGTCACCTTTTTTCTGCAGTTTTCGGCTGTGTGACTGCTGTGTGGTTCGGGGTTTAGGGTCTAGGTGCCAGCTCTTGCTGAATGGATGGTCTTTAGGAAGTAAGCCTATGGGTTAACGCAGCAGCCGGTATGAGCCCGAATTTGCCAGGGCTGAGGTCCGAGGTATTTAAAGCCCTATAACTATAACATGCACTTGTGAACCCGTGGAAATCCCTATAAAACCCCCAGCGCCGCAAACCCCTAAGTACTACATGTAAGCCCCTATAGGGTTTGAATGCTTTGAGTTTAGGTGTTTCAACAAACTCGGGTCATGTAATTTTTCTAGTTTTTGAAGTCGGGGTTAGAGCTCTGAGTTTGTGTTTTGGGTGGGTTGGGGGGGAGGGGGGTTGGGTTTAGGGTTTAGAGTTTAGGGTTTATTGCAATTCGATTCAAGATCGGATCGTCTTTTATGCATCGTGCAAACAATATTTCTCACGGAGTGGTCAGAAGCTGCAGGTTGTAATCCAGTTTCAAGACATCCTGGCGAGATCCAACTTTACCCTATGCCCCTGAGCCCGAGTCCCGAAACCCCCACGGCCCCACGTCAACCCGCAAAGAGCACCGGGAGGCAGCGGGCGAGCGCAGGACTTGCAGCTGTGGTACTGGGCTGCTTCGCTGGGGCCCTGGCCCTGGGCTTTGTTTCGGAGGTTTCCTGCTTGAAGGTGCTACACGGGTTTAAGGTTTAGAGGGTTCGAACAACAGTTTTTCAAGGGCGTGGGAGCTTGACGTTTAGGGTTTAAGGCTTCCTTTGTCCTTCTTGCGTCGCTAGTTCGAGGGTTCAATTAGTGCTACCGGAAGAGTTGTTGTTTGTTATGCATGTTTGTGCTGGTTGGTCTTCGGAGTCCCAACTTCCATAGGGGAATGCATCGGTATAGTCCTTACTGGTAGCCCCAAACCCTAGGCAGTACTACATGAGCCCTCGATTGTACACATTAGGTGCAGGCTTTCAAGCATTTCATCGCATTCCGAAGACTCCACGCCCACGCAGACCTTGAAAAATATCCCTTAACTCATATTATCAGATTAGGGATTTTCCTGAACTTAATTAAGGGTTTTGGGAAGGTCTGGGTACTTCAGGCTATTGGGAGTGTCAGCGATTCCCCGCTCGCCTGTTCGATCACTGTTGGTCCAGCAGCCTGCTCGTTTAGGGTTATAACCCTTGCAGGCATGGGGTCGTAACCATTAGTAGCTGAATGGGTACACACTTACACTCTTTAGGATACGATTATCCATTATCCCCGATAGACCGATAGATCCAATAGTTTGCACTTTCTGGGGCTCTTATGAACTCAGCAGCTAGGAACCTACTTTTTTGAGGACTTCGAGTGAAGCCTGCGAGCCCAAAGCCTTCCACTGCCCAAGTGTCGTTTAATGGAGCCCGTGTGGTCCTTGATGGTGTGTATTTAGGGTAAAATAGAGGGTGGTTGGGGGGTGCTGGTGATCCCGACAGTCTCAGCGGTTCAGGCTGTTGGGTTTAGTCTCCACGCATAGCCCTCAAGTGGAACGTTCCTATTTCTCTTATTGGGGTTGTAGGGTTTAGGGCGTAGTGTCAAAACTCTATAAAGCACCAAAAGCCCTTGCCCGCTTTAATACTCTAACCATCCTCAAGGATAGCAGCCCTGTAGTGCTTGGACACATCTTTGTTAAAGCCGTGCAGAGCCTGGACACATTCGTTTAAAAATCGTGAAGTATCCTTATGAAACCCTTATGAAATCTTCAAACCCTTTAACGGTAAATCGGAGACCTAAACCCAAAGCTTACGGTGCCTGTATTGATCGGAAATGGTTTGAGGTGGGAGTGGGAGAGACCGAAGGTCTTTTGCTGGCTGCTGTTTCCACGGCTCAGACACCTAAATGTTACTAAGTGCGGACACTTGAACGTTTAAGCTCTTGGAATGGTAGTGTTTTGCCTGTCTGTCGTGTTTTTTGCATCTGTAAACCCTAAACCCTACATGTGGAGCTTCAAAAGTGCCCGGATGAAGAACACTTATTCGGGTTCCGTGAATCCCAAACCCTCAAACTGGGCCCCTTAAACCCAAACATCATAGGAACACGTGCGGCAGCAGCATTCCATCACGCAGTGCCGAAGCCAACGATGCCCACGCCAGTTGACCCCAAACAATTCCGGTCTAATATCCCTTAGTGAAGCCCGTGTCAGTGAATGGCGCCGAAACACAACACCTAAAACATGTTTTAGGAACCTTTGTAGGAAGCGTTAAAGGAGCCCTTATAATACTCCAGCAACCTGATGGAAGCCTATCAGGGAATCCGTAGAAAACCATAGTAATATAGGGGCTTTAATGCTCACCTATACTATTTGTGAGGGGGTCCTTATTATAGTTATAGCATAATATACTCCGAAACCCTATTGAAATTATCAAGGCCCCTATATTAAAGAACTTTCGGGAAGCCCCCACAAGAACCCTTACGAACTACAGCAGCCCTGAGGAACCCTTCAAAGGAGGCCCTATAAATCCCTGAAGCTGCCCAGACCTTCCAAAATGTCGGCTCGAGGGGCTGGAGAGGGATCCTACTATAATTTAGGAATATAGGGTATATTCCTTAATTCCCTTGTAGGGCTCTTATCGATCCCTTTCAGGAACACTTCCCGATATTCCTTAACTAAGGGATTTTGGACGGTCTGGGTATGAAACCCCCAAGCCGTGGACACAAGGCCCTGGGGTCCGTCTTCGTCCTGCCAACGCTTTCAGGTCGCCTCGTGCGGCGTTTCTTTAGTCTTTTTTAGGAATTCCTTGGTGATCCCTCAACGGGTTCCTAAAAAGTTACATTGCTTACAGGGTTCTTTAAGGGCGGTTTTGTGTTGAGAGGTTCGGTTCGGGCTTTAGAATTAAGGGTTTCGCGTTTCGGGGGTGTAGTTGTTAAGTGTTCGATTTAGGGCTTTTAAGGGTTTAGGAAGTTTTTCGCTTTAGAGTTTGGGATTCAGGGTGCTGGGAGGGCTTCGGGCTTCGGTACAGGGCTTAGGGTTTACGGGTTTAGGGGTTCAGGGTTTACTAACAGGTTTGCCAGGGCATTTGGGGGCTTTCGATATGTTTTAGCTTTCTAATGCCTGTAACCATCCCCAAAGGAGTTGGGGTGCCGAGGTCAAGCTCGAAGCGTCCGGGGACTAGCCCTCAAAGTTCCCTGACATTGGTTTAGGTCTGAGGGATATGAGTTCAGCGTCTTGAGTTCCAGAATTGAATCAGGGTCTAAGGGTGCTTGTTCTTGGCCTAAACCCTTAACCCATACACCCTAAATCCTTAAACCCTTACACCCTAAACCCTTAAATCCTTAAACTCTAAACCCTTGGGGTTCCGGCCTGAACCCTGATCTGTGGCCTTTCGAGCCTTCGAGCGACGACCCAAACAGCTTTGCATTTCTTGGCTTTCTTCTGGTTGGCTCTTAGGAAGGGTTTAGGGTTTAGGTTCTAGGGTTTGGGGTTTAGGGTTTACGACGTTAACTTTTGGAGTTTCTCTACGAACTGTAATAAGTAAGCTAAAAGTTTAACTCTAAAGTCAGCCAAGGATTTCTGGTGCCTCAATCGGTGGGGCTGCATAGCTCAAGCCAGGTACTACCATAGGCCAAAATGCAGGTATTTCTTGAATACTTGGAGCCTTCAGACTAGACACCAAACGCCCTTAGTAGACAATACTCCGCAGACGCGCATAAACCCAACCCTAAATCCTTAAAGTCTTAAACCCCAGTTAACCCTTGAAGAACCCTTATAGGAACCGTTAAAGAAATTGTTAGGAACGGTTAAAGAAACCCGTTAACACTCCGCCCAGGCCCTAACCCCTGAAAACGAAACCCCTAAACCCTGAACCCCTGAACTCCGAAAAGCTCCTAAACCCCAAAAAGGTTTTTTATACCCTGAATCGTACATTCCAAAATTCCTAAACCCTAAACTTCTGTATAAATAGCCCATAAATTTCCCTTAGCATATATGTCCTTTATTGAAACCCTAAAAAAATCTTACCCTCAAAACCCTGAATTTAGAACTCTAAAACCCTCAACCCTAAACCCTAAACCTAAGCCCTTAAAAAATGCAACTCAACCCTATAAACAAAACGTAACCCTTACAACCTTAACCTAAGGCTCCATGTAGCCTTACAGTACCTATATAGGGACCCCTTTAAGGCTTAAGTATTTACTAACATGGAGCCTTAGGACCGTAACCTTTCAGGCAGAGAGACTGGGCCTGTGACCGCCCGGGCTGCGGTGACGCAGGACAAGCGGCTAAATGTGACTGTGCTGCAAGCTTGCCCAAAGGCTCCATGTACCCAAACTAGGGTTCCTTTAAGGGTTCCTTTAAAGGGTTCTACAGGGTTTAGGGGGTTTAGGGTATAAGCGTCCATGGTACCTGTATAGTAGATATTTAAGCCTGAAAGGGGTTCCTATAGAGGTACTTTAAGGCTTAAGTATACACTAAATGTGGCTGCGCTGCAAGCTTGGTCTTTACAAGGTTAGAACGATTTAGGGTTTAGGGTTCATAGGGATTTGATATAACATGGTTTCATATGTTTTGGTAAGGGTTTTATCAGGTTTTGATTAGTTTTGTCCTTACGGTTTGTATTTGGGTTTGTCAGGGTTTTTTGGGCGTGGTGAGGTTTTGCAGAGTGTTATGCGAGTTGAAGGGTTTAGGGTTTGGGGTTTTACTTGGGGTCTGGGTGATAAGAAGGGTTTGGAGAGGCTGTAGTCTATAAGGGTTCTGTGAGGGTGTCATGGTGAGGGTTGAGGGGTTTTAAAACCCTAAACCCTAATGTAGGAACCTGATTAAGAAACCCTGGCGCTAGAACCCCCAAAAGGTTTCTTAATCAGGTTCCTACCTTAAACCCGTTAGAGTTTGATGTTTGCAGTGCCACGTCGGCTTCAGGGTTGTAAGCTCGGCCCTCCAAAGGCACCCTGAAAGGAACTCTTTGAACGGCAAGGAACCCCTTACAGGAACCCGTCTTCATACTAAGGCCCCCATAACGGTAGTTCTGTAAATTATAGAAGCCCCCATAGCTCCCTTTCAGGAACCCTCGAAGGGACGCTAAGTTAGACAAATACCCCATCTCAAAGATGCGCTGATGCGCTGCACTCAGCCCTAGGTTCCCCAGGTTTAGGGTTTCGGGTTTAGGGTTTGGAGGTTTAGGGTTTGGGGTTGAGGATTTAAATAGGGCCCCTTTAGATTGGGGGATCTCCTCATTACACCGACTAGTACGAAGAAAGATACAGTTAGTATTGAAGGGCTACTGGGGAACCTAGCTACTACTACCCTCGCTTAGCAGACGGATGTCATATTGGGGTCTGCCACCAACTTTATCTAAACAGAAAGGCAGAACCCCATTAAACTTGGCTTTCCTGAACCCATCGTTCAATACGGCTCGCAATGGTCCTTCCATAACTATGTTGTCATGAATGCCCTGGTAAGTCTAAACCCTGTTAAAAGCTCACGAAGACCCTACGGAATCTCAATTACCTACCACACCCTGCAAAACCGTTCTACAAACGTATAAACTCTAAACTTTGGGTATTGCCCCCACCCTGTCACAATCTATATTCGGAGTCATACTAATGGCTATATCTAATCATATTTCTGATATTTTCAAACTGTTACAGAGTGAGGGCAATACCTAACCTAAGCTCAATGGATGCCCTTCAACTTCCAAGACTCTCGCCAACCCAGGCTCGGTCTGCTTTCCACAACCAAGTCTTGGAAGCGTCGATCTCGGCTCTGCTTCGACTTCGGGTTCCTACTTGAAGGATCATGGGACTTAGTAAGTAAGATTATAAGTACCTTAATTGGGGTTATAAGTTGTTATAAGTATGGTTACCTTATTTGTAACCCCGATTACTAAGTCCCATGATCCTTTCAGTAAGCTAGGATCCCCAGTGCTACCTTTTTGCCCTTTGATTCTGGGGTTACGGCTTGCAGTTTAGGATTCAAGGATTACAGAGTCGCCACTTAAAGCTTCATAGGACTTAGTAACTATTAGGGTTATCAATAAGGTAACTACGCTTGTACTTGTAACTGTACCTATTAAGCTCCATAAACCACCAAGCAATAACTTGTGTTCTACCATGCTATATTATGCTGTCATTTATTTCATGTCAATCGGGAAGTTTTGTTGAGGGCTTTTAGAGCTGGTAGTTAAGGTATATACTTTAGTTCACAACAATCATCCTTCTGTAGTATGCTCCCAAAACCTTTAAGCCTAAACCCCAACCCCAACCCAAAACCTTGAACCCTACGCCCACACCCTAGACCCTAAAGCCTAAACCGCTGACTTAGGCACATTCCTTACTACATGGCTTTCGGAGAATCTCGGGGTTTGGGATTTCCGGCACGGCTCCGGGTTCAGAATTCAGGGCTTGGGTAGCGGCCCAAGGACCTACCTTTAAAAGGCGCTATATAGGTGGTTGTCAAAATTAGGGTCCCTTTTTGGGTCCTTAAGATAATACGGCACCCAAAAAGGGATCCTAATTTTGATAACCACACATATATGTAACAAAATATTATATATATATATATATATATATTGCCCAGAACAAGGAACCCTAAAAAGGGTAGGTCTTTTCGGCTAATTACAGGTAGGGGCTTGAGCTTACTGCCTATATAAGTCTAGAGTTCAGGGATTTGGTGTTTTGAGTTTAGATTTTAGAGTGTACGGTGGGTATTTTGAAGTGCACGAGTTGAGGGTTCGGGATTGGGTTTCAATCAGAGGAAACCTGTATCCCCAAACCCTACACAATAGTAGGTTATGACTTCATAATTATTGGATGTTGCCATTCCAGACCCCAAGAACGACCGGTGGGTGATGTACCTTTCGGACGACATGGCTCCCGTGGTGGTCGAACCGGCCTCCACGGAAAATGGAGTCGTCAAGTGGCTCGTCGTCACGAAGCAGAAAGAGAAAGAGAGCATGACCAGGTGCCTCGAGAGCCACCGTACCCTCCACCTGGTTGGCATCTCAGTATGGAGGAAACAGTAATTGAATGGCATAGATCCATTCATCTGGCTTGCTCAAAAACCGGCGACGAGGCAACGAAGAAGCGACGAGTCGACTGGCCAGCTGCAGGCAACCCCTCAGGATTCTGATGAGCAGATGGTCACGCTGCTACCACCACAGATCAAGTTGAAGATTAACTATGACCTTTACAGCGGATTGCTGTGATTGAGGGGCAAGCTTCAAACACCCGTCGGATGGGGATTTCGAGTTGGGAAGACTGATTTCATCACGCCCTTCCACATGCTGTTCGCGCTTAACGACGTCCGCGAATGGAAGCCGCTTCAAGAGTCGTACGGAGAGATTCTTGAGACTCCAGCTTTCACCGCCCTCTCGGGGACCGTATTTCATACGGTCAACACAGAGAGAGGTTGGTCAGGCACTCCGCTATTTCGCGAAGGTACCAACGGAAGGTTGCAGATCACCGCTGCTCACATAGTGGCTGCTCCTTCGGACGCTCCTCGCAACATCGCGGTGAGTGCTCCGTTTGTAACTTGTTTTTTGGATCCCCAGGAGGTTTCCTGAAATGATTCAAATGTGTTGAAGTTCAAGACTCAAACTGTGCCTCCGCATGAGACCCCTGCACACTCCCAAGTCAAACGCCGTTCCTCACATTTTAGGGATCTTCCACCTCATACACCGTTTTTGGTTTTATTCGTGGTACAAAACACCAAGGGAAAGGTGAAGAGCTACAACCAGCAGAAGGGATTCGGCTTCATCGAGTGCGACGCTGTGAAGCAGCAGTACAAGCGCATCTCGGCTGCGCTCGGAGTTTAGTGTTCACGGTTTAGGTCTTGGACCCTGTTTCTGCCAAGTTTCTTCTTGCACGGTTCAGGTTTTGGATGTGACTTATGGTCAATATTAGGGATACTTGGCCCTTATCGAGGAGGGACATCGGATTCGATATAGGGGCCACATCATTACCCCTATCGGGGTCCGCTTGATTTCCGGGATGAGCTCAAATAATGTTGAGGCTTTAGTGATTGGAATAGGGTTGCGGGAAATTTTAGAGCCTAACTGTACTGGGGGCTATAAGGGTATCCCACTGCTCATTATCCGTGTTTGTTTCTTCTACTACAGCAGGGACCAAAGCGAAGAGTGTCAGTCACTATCTAACACGGTTTGCTTGGGGTCTGCTGTGTGGGATGGACACCGTCAACCCGATAGACACCACTGTAAGAGCCAAGCACGCCTGAAGCAAACTTTGACCAATCCCGGACAAGCCTAAGTGTGTAAGGTTCCTCCACAAGTAGATGATAGGGCTCCCTGAAGGGGTCTTTATAAGGGTTTTGTATATATAGATGTAAAAAATTCAAGTTTAGTTTAGGTTTCTTTTTCAATTTATTCTGCACCCGAAACCGTAATCTAGGCTTGGGTAAAATTTATATCTACTCCGTATTGAGCCTAAGAGGAGCCTGTGTACGAACATTTTTCAGAGGCTTCAGGGGCCAACCTAGTTGTGTTCATTTAATGTTTGTAGGTTGTTGGGCTGCAGGTACAGCCAAGTTCTTCGCTCTGCGCGCCCGAAACCTTAAGGTTGTAATTACAATCCTAACACCTTTCGTCATACCGACGGCGGATGCTGCTTGCAAAAGGTTTAGGGTTCAGAGTGACCCGCAGCGTAAACTCCTCCACAGCACTTCCCGCCGGAACAAGGAAAACTATATAGTTGTATCTTGGTGGAGCCAAGCTTCTGCCAGCCATGCAAGACCTAATACCCTGCAATGCCCGGAGTCTTTGACCACATCCCTGATTTTCTGTAATATTGAATATACAAAGCTGAGTAATTCGCAATTAGCAATTCTATTCCTCGCCATATCACAAAACACTAGTCTTAACTAGCAAGGCCCCATTACATTCCGTAGCGAGTTACGCCCAGGAGACGTCTTCCTGCACAAGCAGCAGGCAGAGGGGCTGCAGGCCGGGCCAACCGAAATCAATTACAGTGTAGAGGGTAGTTGGGGGGTCTAGGAGGGACCCTAAACCCTAAACCCCCAAATCCTGAACCCTCAACCCTGAACCGCTGGGTGTGCCAACCGAAATCAGATTTAGGCTCCCCATACAAGCACCCCCCCGCAAGTACCCTTTACAGTAATAGAGGCCTTATGGTCATTTATAGTGAGTATTTAAAGTAATAAAGAGGGTGGTTGGGGGGTTGCTGGTAGGGTTTTTGGGGTTAGGGTTTGGGGGTTCTTTAATAATACAGTCCTTGTTATGGTCATTTATCGCGGGTACTATTATAGAGGGTAATTTGGGGGGTGTTGGTAGGGTTAGTAGGGGCTTAAATAGTTACCTATACTGTTTTTGAGGCTCCTTATTCTAATTATAGTATAATGGGCCCCGAAACCCTATTCTAATTATTAAGGCCCCTATATTATAGTACCCTTATGGTATCCTTTATAGATCCCCTCTTTAAGGAGCCCTTTAAAGGAACCCCTATTCTAATTATTAAGGCCCCTATATTAGGGGTTAGGTTCAGGGTCTCAAAGAGCAGGCCCGAGGCAATAGAAAACAGGTTGAGAGTTTGGAGTTCAGGGCTCAGGGTTTAGGGCTTAGGGTTCAGGGCGTAGGGTTTGAGGCTTAGGGTTTAGGGTTAGGGTTCAGGGCTTGGGGTTTAGGACTTAGGGTTCAGGCGTAGGGTTCAGGGTTTGTGGCTTCGGACTTAGGGTGTAGGGCTTAGGGTTTAGGGTGTCGAGCTTGCGTAGTTGGCCCTATCCCCTCTCGGGGTTGAGTCGCTTCCGATGAAAGGACCCTCTCTTCTAGAACCGTCTTTATCTTTATGCGACATTACGACGCCATTGTGAACCCTCTGAAAGCTTTGTAAATCCCTACAAAACACCTTAAGGGCCTATGGAAACTTCAGAAATTGAGAAGCTTGAAAGCATAGATAACCTTAAACTCTAAAACAGTAACCCTGAACCCTTAACCCCTAAAACACACATAAACCCTAAACCTCTAAACCCTAAAACATAGATAACCCTAAACCCCTAAACACTGTACCCTGAAACAAGTACCTTATAACCTGACCCCGAACCCCCAATACATAAATAACCCTAAACCCCTAAACCCCAAGACTCTGTTGAAGTCTCTGAGACAGCCCGGTGTCCCTTGCCCTAAGGCTCCATGTACCCAACTAGTATATACTTAGGCCTTAAAGTACCTATATAGGGACCCCTTTAAGCTTAAGTATCTACTATACAGGTACCATGGACCCTTATACCCTAAACCCTATAGAACCCTTATAGAACCCCTTAAAGGAACCCTTAAAGGAACCTTAAGGGAACCCTAGTTTTAGTTTGGGTGCATGGAGCCTGTGTCCCTGGCAAGGCTGGTGATTGCGTTAACTTCGAGGTGGAGCTGAGCCTTTGCCTTTGAAATGTAGGGGTTTAGGCTTTTAGGCTTTTAGGCTTTTAGGGTTTAGGGTTGAGGGCTTTGGACGGTGTTTTAGATGGGTGTTTTGTTGGTTTTTTGAAAGGGGGATTTGTAGGGTTGTTTAGATAGGTGGGGCTTGTAGGATTCGTCAGATAGGGCTTCTGTAGGTATTTTCAATCAGGGGTTTTGTAGTTTTTTTAGATCGTGGTTTTGTAGGTTTTTTGGATAGAGGTTTTGTAGTGTTTTTGAAGAGTGTGTTGTAGGGCTCAGGGTTTTGATGGTTTTGTTTTTAGATTTTGTATGGTTTTTAGAGTGGGTTTTGTAGGGTTTACGGCTTCGTAGGATTTTTAGAGAGGGTTTTGTAGGGTTAGAGAGGGTTTGATAGGGTTTTTAGAAGAGATTCTGTATTAGACAAGGGTCTTTTGTAGGAGTTTTAGAGAGGGGTTTGTCGGGATTTTGGAGAGGGGTTTGTAGGGTTTTTAGAGAGGGTTTCGTAGGATTTTGCAGCGGGTGTTGTAGGTCTTTTAGACTGGCTTTTCTACGGGTTTATGGGGTTTTGTGAATTAGGGGTTTTGTGATCATACGCTTTTTGTTGAAAGGTGGGTTGAGGAGGATGGCTTAGAAGGACTTTGGTTGGCTTTGATACAGTGCTGTATACGTGTTTTTATGAGGCTTGATAAGGTTTCCTGTTTTTAAGGCTTCCACAGGGGTTCTGGTTTTGGTTGAGAGGCTTCGAAGCAGGTTCACGCGCGTATGCATGTATGTATGTATGTATGTATGTAGAATATGTGTATACATATACATATATATATATATATATATATACATACATATATATATATATATATATATATATAAACATATCGAGAGAGAAGGAGAGAGCAAGTAGCAAGCTGTAATTGAGTTCCCTTCATCATGATACCTGAAGTGTGGTTTGAGGTTCCTTAAAAAGAAAATAAGCCAAATGAGTGTTTACTAACCCTAGGCCCATCAACCGCGAACCAAGACATACACCCTAGACCCTAAACGCTTAACCCTACATCCTATAAGTCCGAAGCCCGAAACCCCAGACCCTTAAACCCCGAAGCCCTAGACCCAAAATCCACACCCAGACCAGGAACCAAAGCATGCAGGTTTAGGGTTTAGGGTTGGGACGGTTAGGGGACGCCGCCTGCCCAGCCCTTCAAGGCCTCCGTCTCCAAAACCTGAAGCATCAGAAGCCTGAGCCGAAAGCCAAGGAACCAGCAAGGCAATCCGCAAGCGCGCAATGTTGTGAAGATTGTGCCGGCCATGATGGGCATCCACCAGGCTTGTCTAAACGGAATTTTAACAGAGGGCAGAGGGCTTTGGGTCCTTGGTTTTTTTGGTGGGACAGGGGTTTAGTCTTTGGGGTGTTGCTTTCAACAAAATTTGGCCAGTCTGAGCTAAAGTGATGATGTTTGGGAAAGGAACGGTTTTTGCCGTTGAGTTCTACAAAGCTTTGAGGCATGGAAATCAGAAAGGTAAACTTAGTAGTAGAATAGGTAGCCTTTAACCTTTTTGGGGTACTATAATCCCTGTATGATCCCAAAAGGTTAACCTTTAGTTCCCCTAAGATACTGGACAAGTAGGTAGCAGAGTTAGAAGCAGAGAGGAAGAGCCACGGGATCGTCGGGGCCTCGGTCGTAGGTGTTGTAGGATTGCAGTGCCATCTCAGACAGCCTCCACGTAAGACCAGACTCAAAATAAGGTTGAGGGCTTTGGGTTCATGGTTCAACTCAACAGCTTAGGGTTTGAGGAAAGGGCCAAGAACCCAGCATCTTTTTTTATGAATTATCTCGAACATCCTGTCCAAAGGAGGATGATAACAACAAAGCCAAAGCAGATAAGTGGTTCTCGGGTCGACTGTTTCGATGTTCTTCAGAAAGCCTCTTCAAGCCGTCTTTAGCCCCAAAGTCCGAATTTTTTGAAAGCCTCGACTTCTCCTCACTGCAAGGGCTCCTACACCTTAAATCTGCACCTTGAAAGCAGGCAAAATTGAATCCCGAGAAGCCTGCGATCTTGAAGCAGACTCTGAGAGATAGAGTTCTTGTGCCAACCTCAATCGCGGATCTGCTGGACTGGGAACGCATACAGCCGATCAGAGCATGGCTCGGGCAATCCTGTGTCGAAGAGGGCGAGACCTGCCATAAGGTGAGCAAACTTCAATACGACGTGGTAAGTGGGCGGACGTAGTTCACTATATCCCACTTCGACGGAAGCATGGGAGCAATCAAGCGCTAACGTTCATAAACGGCACTGACAAGCAGAAAAAGCATAATGCAGGAGCGGTACCGACCATTGAGCATAACGGCAAAGAATATCCCAAGTACCCTCTCCACGGCGCTTCGATGGAGCGGCTCTGGAGTGCGTATTATTGATGGTGGATGCGCTCTTGAGTTCTCGTATACAAGCCCTGGGTTTTGGACCCTTAGGCCTCACATCCTAAATCTTAAACCCTAAACCCTAAACCGTACTGCGCCCGAACACTCTGTAGAACCCTTTTGGAGCGCTATGGAAGCCTCTAAGGCGTCCCTAAGCCTAAAGCCAGCCGAAGCCCCAAACCGAAACCGTGAATAAACTCAGACCCTAAGCTTCTGACACCCCAAACAAAGCCTCATTAAGCCCTGAAGCATGCATGGCGGTAAAGCCTAAACCCTAAACCCGAGAGGGGCGATTGAAACAAAAGCGATCCAGCACCCCCCCCCCCAACCACCCTGTATTGTACCCTATATGGGGGTTTCCGAAAACTAGGGGTACCTTATCTTGGGGTCCTTATAGTACTATACTAGGGTCCCACATCTTCGGAAACTTCCATATACCCACTATTTTTGTCCCACAAGGGCTCTATTCAAGGCTACTTGGGCGTGCTTGAGGGCCCCCAAGCCTCAGCCGGGAGGATGACATCGCCGATGCTTGGGCCGCCATGGAGGCCGAGCAGACCGGGGAGCCCGTTGAAGAGTCGACCTTGGAGGACGGGATGTGGCCTCTAGGGTTTAGGGCTTAGGGGTTAGGGTTGAGGGCTTCGGGTTTAGGATTTAGGGTTTAGGGGTTGGGGTTTAGGGGTTTAGGCTTTAGGGGCTGGGTTTAGTGTTTGGCTTGGGGGAGGTCAGCAAAGGGCGCAGCTGTTCATTCGTTCGTTGCTTCACAGCCGTTCGTTGTTTTGGTGTTGGTTGGGGGGGTTGTTGTAGTGGGATGCTATTGAGAGTGTAGCTTGTGTATTTTGTTGGTCTGGGCTTAAGGGGTTAGGCTTAAAGTGCCAGGCCCAGGGATTCATGTAGCATTTTCGGGCAGGTTGACGTTATCGGCCACATCATCCTGTATGACTCCTGCGAAGAGCAAAACGATGCAGGAAAACGTCGGTCAGAGAACACAGGATTGTGGAAGCTTCATGAAACTCTACCTGGACCCTTACCTCTTAGCACCCTGAAAAAATTCCAGCAGCTTGAGAGAGCCGGTAAGAGGACTCGCTTAAATGCAGCCCTTTGGGGCGATTCGTGTTCAGGTGAGCAGCTCAAGACCCGAAACCATGATAACGCCCTTATAGTACTAGGGGCCTTAGTATAGTACCCTTTGTGATTTTAGAGATACCGATTTAAAACGGTATCCTTATAATTAAATAGGGACCTGGGGGCAGCAGCCGCCTGCTACCCTGAAAGCAACCCTCAATCCAGCCGGATCCGGATTCATTTCCTCTTTAGGGTTTAGGGTTCAGGGCATAGGGCTGAGCTTCTACCTGGCGTCGCCAAGTAATTACCTGGAACAAAGGGACATGTACCTCTGTTCGGGGTCATATATCCTTTGTTTTAAAGATACATTAGTTACGCTACACCCTAAACCCCAAACCCCAAAGCCTGCACTCAGAACCCCCAAACTCCTAAACCCCAAACCCTGAAGCCCAAACCGCGAACCCAAAATCTAAAGGCCAGGCCCCGAACCCTAAATCCGAAACCCTCAACCCTGAGCCTTCCGGTTTCGCGCGGGCACCGCAGGATGCAGTCGCCGATGCGTGGGCACAAGCGGAAGCTCAGCAGGAGGAGACTACGATTGCAGCTTCTTTGGTTTAGGGTTTAGGCTATAGGGTTTAGGGTATAGGGGTTCAGTTTCAGGGTACAGGGTTTTAGGGTTTAGGGTTTAGGGTTCAGGGTTTAGGGTGTAGGGTTTTAGGGTTCAGGGTGCAGGGTATAGGGCTTAGGGTAGGGTATAGGGGTTAAGGGTTTAGGGTGAACCAGCACCCCCCCAACCACCCTTTAATGTAGCCTCAAATAACCCTAAACCCCAAAGCCCAAACCCTAAACCCTTAAACCCTAAACCCTAAACCCTATACTATAAGGGTACTATAAGTGTCCAAGAAGGGACCTTTTTTATGTCGGAGTTTCCGTATTAGAACCGAACATCAGGAGAAGGCTGCCGTTAGTATTTATTGAGGGGCTACTGGGAACCTGGGAAGTCTAAACCTTCAAATTTGGAGTTTTACGGTTGAAGGTTTCGAAGTCGTATGAAGTCCAAGTAAGCTCATGTAGACATGCACGAACAATTTCCTAATATACTATAGGTGTAGGAATATTTAGCACTGATTCTCCTTAAGGCTCCTTGTTACAACCGGAGGATACGCCTTAGCGTCCCCGGCATAAACTCAAAACCCTAAACCCTAAACCCTATACCCTAAACCCTAAACCCTAAATTAATGCATGGACCATAAACTCAGAACCTGCAGCCTTCGGTGGAAAGTGCCAGGAGACTCTGCAGCAGGTACAGAGCGGCAAGAAGGCAGCAGCCATAGGAACAATCACAACAGTGGTCATAATTGTAGTAATTATAAGAAGAAGAATCATAATCATAGTCATAATGACCTTGGTTCTTAGGGCCCAACATAGGGGTTTGTGTTTTCAGGGTCTCTGGTCCAAGATTGGAGTGTGAAATCGTCATAAGCCCTGAACCCTGAACCCTCAACCTGATTCCCCTGGGCCCTAGCCATCTGAATCCGAATGCTTTGGATCCCAAACCCCAAGCCCGCGTGCTTACCTGATACCGGACTCCGAGACTCATCTCTTCCTCCGAGCCCTTCTTAGTAGCTGAGTGGATACACTTCAACACTTTTTGGGATAATATTCCCCACGATAAATGCTAAAAGTGTACACTTTTTGGGGCTTATGAACTCAGCAACTAAGCCTTACCCTGAGGCTCTAAGGACCCATCTTTCGAGGCTTTTGGGCATAAAGGCCGTAGTATGCACGGCTTTTGGGCTATTTTGAGCCTTAGGGTTAACCTTCTGTTTAGGGATAGGATTTAGGGGTAAACCCTCACCCTGAACCCTAAACCGGGTCCCGAACACTAAATTCCTAAACCCCCTGCCAAAAAACACCTACCACCTACATCTTATACCGGAGTCAAAAGTTGAACCTCCGGCGTTCCAAGTTCCAAGGGTTCGAGGTCCGGGTTTAGGGCTCAGGTTTAGGGTGGGGGACCGTTGTAGCTCACAAGATATTCCTAATTTCAAGACCCAAAAATTCTCAGTTCCAGGCGAAGGCGGACGACGGCGAAACAGACGCCGAAGCGTCTTTCCTCGGCCGACTCCCAATCATTACGCGTTACCCTTTAAGGGGTCTTAGGACCTTAAGTTTAGGGTTTAGGGTCTATAGGGACCCCCCCCCCAAAAAAAAAAATTCTCAAAACACAACTAGGTGTGGATAGATACGAGCATTGCTTCGTAATGTCTTACCGGCAATTGAAGGTTCACCTCCACCCCAAGACCTCAAACCCTTTAGCCTGAAACCTTCAAACCATAGCCTTAGTGGCTGAGTAGGTAATCTTTAACCTTTTAGGGTTCATAGCCCCTACCATACTTGAAAAGGTTAACCCTTTTTAGGGCTGGTGTGCTCAGCCCATAGGTATTCGCCGCAAAGCCCAGCACCTCGAAAAGCCTTTGTGGTATTCAGTGAGGGTTGAAGGGTGAGTTTCCAGGGCCACAGGAGCATTGACACTCCGTTTGCAAGAGTGATGGTGCAGCTGAGGGGATAGTGTTGTAAGATAGCAGAGAAGCCCAAACATCATATTGCTCCTTGTGGTTCCCTCTTCTAAGGCTGTCCAAAAGTTCTAACATTCCGCCCCTACATATATGGGTGGTTGTCAAAATTAGGGTCCGGTTTTGGGTCTTTAGAGAACTACCCATATGAGTTCAGGGCGGGATCAATGCCAAAAACCATTCGAGACAGCATCAAGAGAGTCGGAGACTCGTAGGGACCCCCCAGCATCAAAAGCAACCATAATACAAGGGCCTGCCTAAACCCTAAACCCTAAACCCTAATATTTACCAATACTACTTTGGTGGTTCCTTATTCTTAGTATAGTATAGTGAATCCCAAAACCCTATTAAAATGATGAAGGCCACTACAAGGCCCCCATATTATAGCGAAACCAACAAGAACAAACTGGGGAAGCTCGCAGGAAGCGAGATCGGAACAGTTAGTAGTACCATTGCTAGGGCGGCTCATTACAGCTGTAGCATCGTATACCCCCCAAACCATGTTGTAATGTTGAAGGCCCTTATATTTCAGCAAGTAGAACTTCGAGCTACAGCCACCGTGAGCTGTCAGGCAACAGACTGCTCGTGATTGTGTAAAGGCCAGCAGGATGTCAAGTGAACCCTCAACCTTGCCTACATCCCATATGACAAAAACCTACAGTGCCTTTTTAGGATTTTGGGGTTTCTTGTGATGATTTCCCTTATGAGTCCTTCGAAAGTGATGTCTCCCCGGGTCCGAGCCTAAGCGCTAATGCCTCGGCAAGAAATCCCAACCCTTAACCCTGAGCATCCAATCCTCATCCCACCTGGGTGCGCGCCTTCCGACGCGGCTTGTAGGTCGCTTCAGCAGAACCGACAACAAAAAAACTCCAAAGCCCTGAGCCTCCAGGACAGACTACGGTTTCTGACGTTTAGGAGATTCAGAAATGAAAGACCTGAGATCCTTACTATACCAGTACCCTAACTTACCAGGTACCCCAGGTTTGAAGAACCCGCCGCCAACTAGAACAAAATTCTCCTAACTCTATACCTTAAGCCCTAAACCTTCATAATACCCGTACTAAGCCCCCTCTAAGCCGATACTAAAACCAATTCCCATAAAAGCTCTATGTAGCTTGTGTGGCCGCGCCGGTTTCCAGACGGCTTGGGGCAGGACCTCGGCACCCTCCCTAAACCAGAAACCCCAAACCCTAGACTTTAAACCCTAAACCCTATACCTTCATCGGTTTCCGTGTGTTTATCAAGCTGAAGCAGAATTCTACTGGTCTTTTCTTCCAGGGCGCTTTGACGAGACAGTGAAGGATTTAGGGCCTTTGGGATTGAGGTTTACTGTGTCGGTTTCGGTTTTGCCGTTCAAGGTTTTGGATTTTGACCTAGAGTTCACAAGTTTTCGGTTTTTCCTTCGGATTTGGGGTTTAAGGTTGGGTGTTAAGGGTTTTGGTTGCAGTTCCTTGTAAGAGCCTTGCACATAGGGACGTTCATAAACGGGGGTTTTGCATTAAAGGCCATGGCTCTGGATAGCCCTGCCTTCAGAGAATCCTTGAGAGAGTGGTTCTATTGGGGGGGGGCGGGGGGGGTAGGGCTGGGAAGAATTGAGGATTACCAGGTTATATGATGATACACCGTTTTGTCCCCCACCGTTAAGGTTAGCTCCTGTCACCATTAAATCGCCATGTAGATCCTAAACCCTAAACCCTAAACCCTTTTAGGACAGTTTGTCAGGTTTGGGTTGAGGGTTCGGGTTAAGTGCCCAGGTTCCGGCTTTATGGGTATAGGGCTCAAGGCTTACAGGGTTTCCTCGCATGAGCAATGTACCCAAATAGTATATACTTTGGCCTTAATGTAGTCCCTATATAGGTACTTTGGGGCCAAAGTATATACTATTTGGGTACGTGGACCCTTAGGGTTATTGTAGCCCTTTGAGAGCCCTTTAAGGGAACCCTAAACTCGAAGCCCCTAAGCCTCGAAAGGGGCTCTAAAGCCTGCATTTCTTAGGAGCTTAGAAAGGTTTAGGGTTCCTTTCAAGGGTACTATACAAAGTTCTATAATAGGGTTCCCTTTAAGGGTCTAGAGTTTAGGGCCGAAACAACGTTCAAAATTCTATGCAATGGAACCTGACCTCTTAAAATGCCGCACCCCAGTGGAAACTTTACAAACTCACCATACATTCGATAGCGAACTGGACATGTCAACAGCCTGTAAGACGGTATTGCAAGTTGTATGTAAGTAAGTAAGTATGTATGTATGTATGTATGTATGTTTGTAAGTTTGTAAACACACACTGCCAAACATACGATTCGTCTATAGGAAACTATTAAGTAGATGTACGTGTGTATCTATATATATATATATGTCTATAGATGCATTATTTATTTGTTGTACCTGTTCCTGTGCATACATATCTATATATAACTATATAACTATATATATATATATATATGCCGAAAGCTTATGAAACCCAGGAAGGACAACCTTCATCGGCCAAAAGCTAAGGAGACACCCTGCTCAACCACCCTGTACAAATCTTCACCAGCATGAAATAATGCCTGTAGCGTGGACAAGGCATGATAACACTCACCAACCCTGAACACTGAATCATCACCGACCCTGAAGTACAAGCCCCACATTACCACAATCCCTACCGCCCTAAACTCCTAACCTTGGACTGTAAACCCCAAACCCTGAACCGAGATTGTAAACCATGTAAACCCCAAACCCTAAAATCTGAACCCTCAACCCTAATCCAAGACTGTAATCGCCAAACCCTAAAATCTGAACCCTTAACCCTAATCCAAGACTGTAAGCCCCAAACCCTAAAATCTGAACCCTTAACCCTAATCCAAGACTGTAAACGCCAAACCCTAAAATCTGAACCCTTAACCCTAATCCAAGACTGTAAGCCCCAAACCCTAAAATCTGAACCCTCAACCCTAATCCAAGACTGTAAACCCCAAACCCTAAAATCTGAACCCTTAACCCTAATCCAAGACTATAATCCGGAACTAAGATACTAACCCTAAACCCTCAACCCTAAACCCTAAACCCTAAACCCTCAACCCTAAACCCTAAACCCTAAACCCTAAACCCTTAAAGCTGTACACCTTCAGGGCCCCGGGACTGAGATTCTGAGATGAGCTTCGAGGACTTCCGGCGCTTCCGAGGGTTCTCCTTGAACTTGCCTTCGGTTAGTAGGGAATGGAGGAATGGGGTTGAATTATAACTATTATTACTACCATTCTTCCATTCCCTACTAACCAAAGGTAGGTGAAGAACCCAAAGACTCCGGTAGGCTTTAATTAAAGACTATGTGAAGCTGCAAGACTTCTTTGATCGCACAAAAATGGCCTCACGAATGAACTTGGTACACTTCTCGACTCCGTAAGCCTGTGCAGTAAAGCCGATTGTAAAAGTGGGCAGAGGAGCGCNCTGCAAGACTTCTTTGATCGCACAAAAATGGCCTCACGAATGAACTTGGTACACTTCTCGACTCCGTAAGCCTGTGCAGTAAAGCCGATTGTAAAAGTGGGCAGAGGAGCGCCTTCACACTCCCCCTCCCTGCACTCCATGCGGGGACTTCACAGAGCCCTCGGCCAATGCATCTTTACACCTCCGGAAAACTGTGAAGACTCAAGGCCATCAACTTCAAACGATTTGTTTTCAGAAAGACTCAAGGCCATCAGACCGTGAGGTGAGCGAAACTGCACATGCACACAGATCGAAGCTTCTATGCCTCCGCATCCGCTGTACTCAGCCAAACGGGTTACACCGGGGCTGTCAAAATTCAGATGTCCAGGTCTATGTCTATGTGCCACAGCAGTTCCAACTCGTTGCGTTGCTTGCAGCCAGTAGCTCATCTGTCCGGTGAGTCGGTTGCTTGACTTGAGCTCTCAATGCTGTCCAACGATTCTGCACTCTCACGGCTTGGATCGCGAAACTCGACGGTACGACCAAGAGGAGCGGCCTCCGTTCTCGCACCAGAGTCTCGTGAGGACTCCGCCCTCTGGTCAGATGTTTGCACATCATGCGCCCATATCTTGACTGTACGACCGAGAGGAGCGGCCTCCGTTCTCGCACCAGAGTCTCGTGAGGACTCCGCCCTCTGGTCAAATGTCTGCACATGCCTACCACCAGCTAGGACCTCAGCTGCCAGACCGTCAGGTGCACGATGGATGCGCTCAACGACCGCCTTGATGACAGCTCCCTGCCCGGTAATGTGGAGATCATCCGCATACATGGTGATTTCACACTCTGCCAAGAGTTCGCGAAGATGTCGGANAATGTGGAGATCATCCGCATACATGGTGATTTCACACTCTGCCAAGAGTTCGCGAAGATGTCGGACTATAACTGGTGCTTCATTCGACTCTTCAAGCTGCTGTCCTCCTCCGTCTGCAATCCTCCTCCCCTCCGCCCAACCTAACTTATGCTTAGGGAGAGGAACCGTGCTAGGGTCATCCGAGGTGCCGGGACGGCTATCAACCTTAGGGGTTCTTTGCCGAAGACCTGCAGGGGGTACAATCCTCATCAGGGTCTACGATTGTCCTACTACGCACGTCTCTTAAGAGAGACGGCTCTATCCGAGACCACTCACTCGGAATCTCAACGAGTGAAGCTACTGCCCTCACCTGTGGTTCATTTGGATCCCGGGGCTCACGACGGCAACACCAAGACACCAACGCNCATCATGCGCCCATATCTTGACTGTACGACCGAGAGGAGCGGCCTCCGTTCTCGCACCAGAGTCTCGTGAGGACTCCGCCCTCTGGTCAGATGTCTGCACATGATGCGCCCATGTCTTGACTGTACGACCGAGAGGAGCGGCCTCCGTTCTCGCACCAGAGTCTCGTGAGGACCCCGCCCTCTGGTCAAATGTCTGCACATGCCTACCACCAGCTAGGACCTCAGCTGCCAGACCGTGAGGTGCACGATGGATGCGCTCAACGACCGCCTTGATGACAGCTCCCTGCCCGGTAATGTGGAGATCATCCGCATACATGGTGATTTCACACTCTGCCAAGAGTTCGCGAAGATGTCGGANAATGTGGAGATCATCCGCATACATGGTGATTTCACACTCTGCCAAGAGTTCGCGAAGATGTCGGACTATAACTGGTGCTTCATTCGACTCTTCAAGCTGCTGTCCTCCTCCGTCTGCAACCTAACTTATGCTTAGGGAGAGGAACCGTGCTAGGGTCATCAGAGGTGCCGGGACGGCTATCAACCTTAGGGGTTCTTTGCCGAAGACCTGCAGGGGGTACAATCCTCGGAACCACTAGCTATAGGGGTGAAAGAATCAGGGTCTACGATTGTCCTACTACGCACGTCTCTCAAGAGAGACGGCTCTATCCGAGACCACTCACTCGGAATCTCAACGAGTGAAGCTACTGCCCTCACCTGTGGTTCATTTGGATCCCGGGGCTCACGACGGCAACACCAAGACACCAACGCNAAGAGAGACGGCTCTATCCGAGACCACTCACTCGGAATCTCAACGAGTGAAGCTACTGCCCTCACCTGTGGTTCATTTGGATCCCGGGGCTCACGACGGCAACACCAAGACACCAACGCAAGCACGGAGACAACCACAAGCACTGTCACAAGCACGCTCACAACTTGGTTCCTCGGAAGCTTGGCCTCCTCACCACTTTCGTCCAGGTCGACAGTCCCGACGACTTCGCTAGCTCGGGCGGCCCATATCTGCGATGCCAGCACAAGCAAGTAGAAGGCTTTGCGCAACCAGCTGTCCTCAACCTCTACCGGTGGAGAGGAGAGGAACGTTGAGGTGGCGCTGCTCACAGGTCCTGCAACAGTCGCTCCAGTACTTGACGCGACTCCGCCAGGCTCACAACAACCACGCTCAAGCAACTCAGCGCAACCAAGCTCATGCAACCCATTGCAACCACGCTCAAGCTTGCCAGGTCTCATGCTTTTTTCGCTTGAACGGTCCGACTCCCCCCGAAGAGCACCCCACAAACGGCTCTTCGCTTAGGTCCAAATGCATGAGTCGAAGCAGCTCAAGGCAACGACCAGCCTGCAACGGTTTTGTAGCGAGGTCTGCCAGCATCCACTTACCCGGCACATGGTATACCGTGTACTTAGCGAACTCGAGCTGCTGCATAAACCACTGGGCTTTCAAACGCAGGTGGCGGGTGCGCCACGCACCCGCAGGAACTTGCATGACCGTACAAGCACCTACATTATCGTTATAAACTACGGCCTGTTGAGAGGTTTGGGAGAGTTCGTTCAAGAGAGGCATTAAACTGTTGCCTAATGTCATAGCATCCAGCGTCGCGCCGAGCTCAGCCTCGCACGTTGACAGGGACGCCGTGCTTTGTCTCATCGAGCACCATGCAATCGGAGCCCTCGCCCAAAGCAAGACTATGCCGCTCTGAGACTTTTCGGACCCCGGGCAAAACGACGCGTCCGCAAAAACTTCAAGCAAGCTGTGGGAGCCCTCTTGCCACCCTTCTGGCAACTCTCCCCCGGACCCTGCATCACCGTACCTCAACCTGTAGTGGCTCGTCTGCCTGAGGTACCGCAACACGTTATGAGACGCTGCAATCGTGAAGTCTACGTCCTTAGAAACCAACTGTCCCAGCCTACTTACCACGAAAGCTAAATCAGGACGTGTTCTGGCTGAGAGCCAGAGAAGTTCGCCGACTATTTTTTGTCCAAGCCGAAGGCGATCCGGATCAACCGCCCTGGAAGGTTCGTCCCCCGAGTGGTCTTTCAGGAAAGGCGTGTGAAGTGTTCCCTCAACGTCAGGGTATCGAGCTAGCAGTTCGGCGACATACTGGGTCTGGTCCACAAAGATCGCCCCGTCAGCCTGAGCAATGTGCATGCCACAGAAGTTGATGCCTCCGGCATCTGTAGCATAGCCGGGAGTACTCAGCTGCCACTCGGCACGGAAAGCATCCAGCACAGCATCAACCTTAGACCTTGGCCCGGTGACGAGAAGGTCATCGACGTATATGCCTACTACGGCCTCGATGTCATGTCCCAGTGCGCCGTCAGGCAACTGCCTCCGGAGTAACCAGATGTTGGGATCCGATTTGGACTGGACTAACCGAAAGCCCTGCTCCCCAACTTGCACCTGCAACCGTGGAACTCTACTATCCCTGTGGTGAGACCAGGCAGACGGGCTCTGAATCAAACCATATATCGCTCCGTCCGCGCGCCAAATCTCTTGTGGAGATACCCAGCCGTTCCGGACCATAACGGCTGGAGGTCTGAGCAATATGACACGTTCGCCGCCTAGGTTTAGCGGTGCATTTAAAAATGCGGTTTTGATGTCGGAGCCTGCAGCTGTCCACTGGTCCGCCTTTGCCTTGCGTGATTCTGGGAGACCTTGAGGCCCGCATGTCTGAGCTGGCATCGCAGCGCCATGGAGTCAAGTCCGCCCGCGTAGAGGGCTTGCTTGTGAGACCGATCTTTGGAGCCCGCATCACTGGCATAATTACCACATGCCACCAATCGGCATTTTTTCCGCGCTGTATGAGCCTTAACCTGGAAGATCCCCTTGGTCGGAACCCATTCAATGACATAACCGGCTTCGCGAAGTCGCTTGACCTCGTCGTCATCTATTCTCTTATGCGTTTTATGTACATCGAAGATCGAGCCTAGTTCCTCACCAACCGTCGAGTCCCACTGCCTAGGATCTTTGTTGACCTCAGCGTGGCTGATGGTCTGTGTGTGAAGCGGTCCAGCCGGCTCAGCTTGCCATGACTGTGGATCCTGATCTGGCCTCACCGCACGCCCGTCCCCATTCAGGAGCTCATAGTCCTGAGGAGTTAAGTGGGGGTCATAACGGTCTTCTGCTGGATCATCGGCCAACGGAGTCCAAGCAGCCTCATCGACCAACTGAGCTTCTTCTTCGACCAACGGTTCACGTGCACGCAACACCCTCAACAAGGCCTCATCGCCCGAGCTACTCTCTTTCAAGCTCTGGGCACGCAACCACTCGACTGTCGCCTCCGCCTTCCGAATCTCAGAGTACAGAGCCGAAATACACTCCGCTGTCACTGTCGCCGCATCGTCGTTGCCAGCTTGCATCTCATCGCACATGTGCTTTTGCTCTTGCGCCACATNCGCCTCCGCCTTCCGAATCTCAGAGTACAGAGCCGAAATACACTCCGCTGTCACTGTCGCCGCATCGTCGTTGCCAGCTTGCATCTCATCGCACATGTGCTTTTGCTCTTGCGCCACATGTCGCTTAGCCGCTGCTATCCAACCCTCGTAACCCTCATTCATCCCCCGAACTATCGGAAACGTCCACGAAGCCCCCTGGGCGCATATGCTCGTCTGGGTCCTGTATGGAGTAGTAGAGGGCCTTCATATGGGGAGGACGCGGACTTGGGGCTTGGTNTTCATCCCCCGAACTATCGGAAACGTCCACGAAGCCCCCTGGGCGCATATGCTCGTCTGGGTCCTGTATGGAGTAGTAGAGGGCCTTCATATGGGGAGGACGCGGACTTGGGGCTTGGTCAATTGGGAGAGGAAAGCCTAGGGACTGCAGTAATGTTCTGTCTACAGGAGCAACCCTTTCAAGCGATCTGGGAGTATACGCTATAAGCACCCTTCTATCCCCGAAGGCCCGCTCCGTGAAGTGCAGCTTCCGCGGATCAAACTCTACCACAGAATTCGAGTCTCCGAGAAATGACCCTGTGACCCTCCTAGACCCAACCTGTATTGCCTCCTCGCCTTCTCCTTCCACCCAAACACGACCTCCACGGTGATTGGTGAGTGGAACGACTAGATTACGCGTACCGGGTTGATTGTGATGGTCTTTGTGTGGACTCGACTGGTTGTTCAGGGTAATTCGGATTGCAGCCCAGGATTTATCGGGATACTGCTCGGCTAGGTACCAGTTCACAAGACGGGTCAAGTTCGGATGTTGGAGAGCGTCTCTACTCAAGCCTACAGAACATCCATAAGCCCAAAATCCACATGTAAGAGATTTACACCCTAGTCCTTTACTCTCCTTGTCCACACGTCGATGTGCCCTGTTCCCCTGTTGCAAAGCAGCTTGCACAACCTTGTCGAGAGCTTCTCGGGTGGGCGGATCGGGAAAGCTAAGCAACTCCTCGGCCATCGCCTCACTTAGAATCCTTGCTTGCCGTCCCACCACATCTACCGCAGCCTCTGTGCAGGACGCAATTCCAGCTACCCAACTCTCTCTACCCTCATCGTTTTCACTCTCACCACTGTCTTTCTGCTTTTCTTCTTGATTGTTACCCCCATCAACCCTCACATAAGTTTTTCCTAAACTCCCCCTATCCTGAGCAACACGATCATCAGAAACTCCGTGTCTTTCCGATTCTCTCTGCATCGCCGACTCCCCCCCGGAGCTCACTCCGGCATCAGTTCGCCCCCCAATAAGCAGAGCAAGACGATCCTCGCATGGGTGGGGTTGCCCCCCAATAAGCGACGCCTGACGATCCTCGCATGGGTGGGCTTGCCCCCCAATAAGCCACGCTTGATGATCCTCATGTGGGCGGTCGCCCACCATAGCACTCAGTAGTGGGTCCGGTGTCTTCCTACGGATTCGTGTGCCGGGAGGAAGCAGCAGATCAGCCTCATGACCCGCAAACTGCGCAGGCGTGCGCACATGCTGGTACGTCACCGGAGCAGTGTAGAGGCGAGTACCGCCGGAATCGTCTGGGACCTCTATTACAGTGGCGCCGGGGACTCTAACACTAGGAGTCAATGCTTTTCCTACCAGTGTGCGAGACTTGAAAGTATGCTTCTTGTCGGCAAGTAGCTCTCTACGTTTCACTACTACGGGGGTGCCGAAAGGAACCAAGGCCTTAGCGGGTTTGTGTCCAAGCTCTTGCAACGTCCGGGCAAGATGCTGCGCGCTCCACTGGCGTGCTGCATGAGGCCAATACGTCGGTCCGAGATGAGCACCCGTGAGCAGACTGCGCACCCCTGCCTTGACCTGACCCACGATTCGCTCTGCGAGACCATTCGAACGACTGTCTCCAGGTAGTGAGTAGGTGCGATGAATATCACGGGCCTCTGCCCAAGCATCCAACAACCCGTTACGGAACTCAGCGCCTTGATCCGAGTGAAGACGACGAACTCCTAATCCAAGTGATCGTATCCTCGAAAACAGTTGCTGAATAGACGACAGCACTACCCGAGCATTTTTAGATCTAATGGGCACCGCAAATACGAGGTGTCGCACTCTACAAGGCCGTTGCAGACGCTCACACTCCTTACGCCAATACGCCTCGTGCTCCTCGGTTTTCTTTCCTGCCTTTACTGCGCCTACCGAGTCTTCGGGACCATCCTCGTCGTCTGCATCTATCGTCAAGACCTCCCCCAGATCTACACCCGCAGCCTCTTCACCTGCAACCTCCTCAACTTCACCTCCCAATCCATCCAGCTTGCCATCGGCAAGAAACGTCTCATCCTGTCCAGTGGGAGGGATAGGATGATCACTGTGGGAGACCCCTTTAGTAAGGTCCTCCAACTTACCACCTTCAAACCACGGCACCGACAACGTCGCCACCAATAGATACCGCATCTGATCACCAGGTCGCAACGGACTACTCTCTTGGTCCCTCGCTCTCACAAGTGGACCCGCAAGATCTACTGAAAGTGTAAGTGCGTTCCGGGCTTTGTGTTTGTTGCGGAAGTGCATGTGGGTCTTAACTGCCCGCTGAGACAAACCTGACAATCAGGACGAAAGGTTACATGATCGGACTCACAATGGGTTTTGAAGGCTAGCTGGCTCTGGGAAAGCGCCTGGACCTGTGGTGTGGAGTGTGGTGTCCCGGACTGGGCTTGCGAGCTTACAGCCATCAGGGAGAGTTGCTCACAGTGGTGTTTGAGAGCTTGTCCTACGCACGTGCACAGACCCGGACTCCAACTCCCAACCCCTTTAGATCGCTCAAGCCTCACACCTAAGTCCTCATCCCGATTTGGCGTTAGAACTGTGTGCTGCCCATTAAGCCACTGCCATAGCTTCTCCTGGTTGGTCAAAAGACGATTAGTCCTATCGAACGTGGCAACTTGATACGCACCCGACTTGAGCATCCTGTGAATGACTGGCAGCTCCCACAGGCACAACGGAGAACGCTCCTCCCCTGAAAGTTGCTCACGCGTCTCCGAGTTCGTCACGCNCGTGGCAACTTGATACGCACCCGACTTGAGCATCCTGTGAATGACTGGCAGCTCCCACAGGCACAACGGAGAACGCTCCTCCCCTGAAAGTTGCTCACGCGTCTCCGAGTTCGTCACGCTCTTTAGGCCCTGCAGAGCAAGCAGGGATTTACCTGGATGTAATTGCTCACATAGCCACTGCAACATGAGTATTCGCAGAACCTGGACTACCAAGCTGGCACCTCTCTGCGGGACTCCCCCTATGATCCCCACCACCCTGCCATCACGAACAAGGCCTAGTAAATAAGCAAAGAGATTATCATCCCTAAGATCGCGCCCAAGCTCACTCCCTACTGATAGCACTTCNTGCGGGACTCCCCCTATGATCCCCACCACCCTGCCATCACGAACAAGGCCTAGTAAATAAGCAAAGAGATTATCATCCCTAAGATCGCGCCCAAGCTCACTCCCTACTGATAGCACTTCAACTCCAGCTGGAAGGCCCTGTAGATCCCGAGGCGTGATGTGACCCGCGAACGCATGGATAACTATCCCTGTGGCCCGATCTAAAGCCCGACGTTTACGGCGATTTAACACCAACGAGTGATGCTCTACCTGAAAACTTTCTGGAGGGACCTGCGAAAGCACGCTCTCTCCCAGATCCCCAGCCTCCCGACTAAGCCACTCCAGCATCTCAACCAAAGTGACGCCTGCAACCCTTAGCTCCGACGACCCTTCCTCTCCTGCAGCCTTCTGTCTGACCACCCGAAGATAGAGCTGTCGCACCGCTCTGGAGTGTCTCTTGTCCTCAATCTCTTTGATCATAGCCAAACCAAGACCCTCTGAAACTACGGGACAATCACCCCGAAGTCTCGTCTCAATCCGCTCACCGTTCGGGCCTCGGAGCTCAAACCTTTGATCATCCCGAGATACCTTGTACCCGCACTCCTTCACCAATAGACCTAAGGAGCAGATCGGTTGTACCAGCTGGTCCGTGAGCAGCGTACCCTGAGCGTTCACATGCATGTGCGCTTGGCCCTGAGCTAGTCCAACCCGGGTTGGTGTGGCAAGCTGCAACTCCGAGGCCGTGCCCGTCCGCATGCAGTGGGTTGCCCCTCCGTCCAAGAGACAGGTCCTATGCTTAGGATTTTGGGATTTGATCTTTGTCACTTGAGGATCCTTCTTGCCGGCTTGCGACGTTTCTGAGCTCATTGAGGAGTCTTGACTGTCAGAGTCTTCTCCACTCGGTGGGCCCTGCAAAGCCGCCAACCTGAACCCCCGAAGAAACCCAATAGCCTCTTCCACGAGCCTGTCCTGCGAACCCTGAACGTCCACCGATCTCACGGAGGCATTCCCCGCACCAGAGTGACCATCTCTTTGAGACCCCTGGCCAGAAGCATTGCTAGTAGAATCCTGTACCGTCGGAGGAACAAACTGTTGACTCGCGGGAGTACTGGCCGAAACACTTGATGAAACAGCATCAGACTCCCCCCTGAGGTCGCCATGACCAACAGCTTTCGCTGACGGTGGAGCGGCCTCAGCCTGAACCGGTGAATCACCTTTAGGCAGGCCTAGTGCAATCCGCTATCTTATGCTTGCCCGATCCGCATGCGAAGCAGCGTCCCTCTGCTTGGGCCCGTTGCATGTCGTGTGTCATTCTGCAATTCTTTCCTAATTTACATCCTGCGGCAGAAACAAAAAATTTACACACGCCCTTGCCAGAAGCTGAAGGTGCAGTCCCCTCTGGCTTTGAATCCTTCCCTTTATTCTTTCCTTTACCCTCGGAAGGCGCACCCTTTGGCAAACCCCTACTAGAGTCTCCCTTCCCCCCTTTGTCTCCCTTAGTACCTTTTCCCATTTCTTCAACCCTGGCTAGGGAAGCGTCCTTTGGATTTTTAGGAGCCTTGGGAGGTTTGGGGCCACCAGCAGACAACTCCACATCCGATCCCGACAGTGCCAGAGTTTCCGCCTCTGCCTGAAGAAGCCTGGCATAACCCATTACCGTCGCAGTTGTGGGACTGAAATCAAGTTGGTGGATGTTTCTAGCACTGTTGCATCGGAATGCCACCTGAGGGTGTGTGGCCAAAAGAGGCGCTGCCAAGCGATCCAATCCTGCCAGTAAGAGGGCCGCGTCTGGGACAGCTATGAGCAGGGTTTGCGCCCTGCTAAGCCACCTTTGCCACTTCTGAAGACGATTCGCCATGTCTCGACCTGACTTTGCGGTTCCAGGATCCGTTAATCCTTGCAGCAAGCGCTGCCGCTCACTAAGGCCTCCCGGTTGATAGGCCAAGTACAACCGAAACATGGCATTTGCAGCAGACATATCGGCGTCGGCTATCATACGTTGCTTTATTTCTTCCGGAAAAACTTCCAACAACATACCCACAGCCCTAGACTCTAGACGAGCATACCGAGCATCCTGCAGCTCAGCCGAAACATTACATGTTACACTCGCCTTCTCGAGCGCCCCTGCCACCTGCCATCGATTGTAGGCGTCTTGAGCTGTAGCCAACACGCGGCGCCACCACACCGCACTAGCCGGCGACAAATCCCCCATTACCGGAGTGACCTGGGTGATCCAATCAGCTGCCGCTATACAGGCATCCTCTTCTAGTGGACCGCAAAGGGACGGAAGCTTCCACCACGTACGATCTCCCGGGGAATACGGATCCCGCCCGTGTGACGAGGTAACATGGCCGCCACTTACAGCCGGCATGGGCACACAAGGAGCAGAGATTGGCATAGCTGGGGTCGGCGGTTGTCCGTAGGAACCTAAGCCCACTCGAGCATCAGGAGCACCAGACAATCCCATCGACGTAGACCCCAACATTCCCAACATGGTCTCAGTACTCGCTCCACCGACTGCGACACTACCACTGTCAGAAACATTCCTAGCCATACCTCCCATACATCCAGTTTGGTTGCCTTCGAAGCTCATTCTCAAAAACGACTGTTGAGGCGATCCAAACTGTGGAGTAGGTGATTCAGGAGGAGTTCCTAAAGGAACTGCAGTACCGTTAGGGGTTGTGGGCCTGTAAGATTCATCACGAGGTCTCGGTGGAGGAGGGGGGCTAAGGTCTCGTCCATGCCCGAGCNTAGGTGATTCAGGAGGAGTTCCTAAAGGAACTGCAGTACCGTTAGGGGTTGTGGGCCTGTAAGATTCATCACGAGGTCTCGGTGGAGGAGGGGGGCTAAGGTCTCGTCCATGCCCGAGCACCTCAGGCACCAGTGGCACTGGCGGCACAAGTGTCCGCATCGCTTCCTGACCCCTCCAAGCTAAAGCCCTTCGCATACCTTCCTCGACGCCTTCATGATAATCTACTGAACCCCGTTCCTTAGCTGATACATACCTACCAAGGCCAGAAGCGCTACAACCCGACGAAGCCGACCGCANTAGGTGATTCAGGAGGAGTTCCTAAAGGAACTGCAGTACCGTTAGGGGTTGTGGGCCTGTAAGATTCATCACGAGGTCTCGGTGGAGGAGGGGGGCTAAGGTCTCGTCCATGCCCGAGCGCCTCAGGCACCAGTGGCACTGGCGGCATAAGTGTCCGCATCGATTCCTGACCCTTTCGAGCTAAAGCCCTTCGCATACCTTCCTCGACGCCTTCATGATAATCTACTGAACCCCGTTCCTTAGCTGATACATACCTACCAAGGCCAGAAGCGCTACAACCCGACGAAGCCGACCGCANAGCTAAAGCCCTTCGCATACCTTCCTCGACGCCTTCATGATAATCTACTGAACCCCGTTCCTTAGCTGATACATACCTACCAAGGCCAGAAGCGCTACAACCCGACGAAGCCGACCGCATAGTCGTTTCCTCTTCCAACCTTTCTAGGCGACCCTGAACTACCTTATTCTGTTCCACAAGCTCAGAATTCTGATGGAATACATGTTCAAGCAACTCCTTCATGCGCTCCATGATCAATCGCTCGCCCGGTCTCATCCCCGCTCGCGACGGATCACGTAGGTCCGGATCCCCTTCCAGACTTGGCGGAGCTGGTTCCGCAGCACGCACACTCGCACCGCTCGTCGTAGATTCGTCTGCCCCACCGCGGCCCGCACTAGGACCATGACTCATTGGAGGGCCACTTGGAGTCGGCATCTCGCCATCGTTCCGCCGAAGCTCCGTCGATGCACTGCTGGGTCCAGATTCCAAACGGGCGACAACCTCATCTAGATCAGCTGGCCTCGCTGCCTGCAACTGAGCTTCTATCTGCATTCGTTCAGACCAAAACGGGGACACTGTCGCCCCGACACCTCCCTGACCAGTGGTAGTCTCTTCTGACACACTCGATGCTAGGACCAGAAGATCCCCACCAGCCACACTATCCACTTGGCCCTCTGAAGCCGCTCTGCTCCGTCGCCGACGCAATCCCGAATCCATGAACCCTCGCGAGGCACGATGCTACGGAACCCAAGGCGCTTAGCACCTTGGGCTCATAACCTGTGAAGCTGCAAGACTTCTTTGATCGCACAAAAATGGCCTCACGAATGAACTTGGTACACTTCTCGANCTGCAAGACTTCTTTGATCGCACAAAAATGGCCTCACGAATGAACTTGGTACACTTCTCGACTCCGTAAGCCTGTGCAGTAAAGCCGATTGTAAAAGTGGGCAGAGGAGCGCCTTCACAGACTATACTTCTAAGGGTTCCTTGAAGGGATCTATACGGGTTCTCTCCGGGAAGTAAGGGCTCTACCGTAAATTATCGTAGGATCCCTGATATTCAATAATTGAGGGATATTGGAGTTTCTGGGAACTTGCCCTAGATCAGATAAGGGTTCCTTTAAGGGTTTAGGGTTTAGGGTTTAGGGTTCCTTCAAGGGTCATTGGGTTCAGGGGTTCTTTAAGGTTTGGGGTACACGGTTCTGCGTTGTGCATTTCATGAGGGTATCCTTTTGAAGCTCACGAGGGGAAAAACGTGTGCTGAATATTCAGGGGATGATGGGCGGCTTTCCGCAGCTTGTGCACGAGCTGGACGTAAGACACATCTTCTCGCCTGGGCACACGAGACTGAACCCCAAACTCAAGATACCCCGAAAACATTAATTTGGAAGCCTGAACCGATAATTGTGTCAAATCCCAAAAGAAAGCAGAAAGACGGGTTTGTTACCAGCCCTTTGCAAGCACCTACCATCTCAAAGGTCGCCGGTAATTATTCAGAAGCCATATACACTTAAGAAGAGAGGGTGTCCTGTTCGGTACCTGATTAACTGTTTCGCCTTCAGCTTGTCGTCCCTTCCCGGGTGCCGCAACAAGGTTGAGCTCTACAGCTTCGACAGGACCAGTTCTAGCGATTGAGGTCCAGCTTTTTGGATAAGGTTTCTGAGCTGGCTGGCCATGACTCGTCAGCAATGAAGATCTCACGCATGCTCAGCTCGCTTCGGCACAGTGGCACCGTCTCTTCCTACTGCTACGATCAGTGCCGCGCCGTGCAGTTCTCATCACTGTGGAGAGAACCGTTATCCGCTGACGAACCAGATCCCTTGCTCCTATCCCCTAAAGACTAAACCCTAACCCTCCGCACACCCCTAAAACCTAAAGCCTAAAATCGGTTCATCGTTTCCTGCTGCCGAAGGCGAAAGTCTTGTAGATCCCAGATTTCCTAGGTCCTAGGTAGTATTAGGGAGACCCCTTAAAGGGGACCCTTCTTAACCCTACTTCTGGCTTTCTTAAAAGGGACCATACTGAGAGGGTCTATATCCCCAAGGGTCCCCCAAACTCCCAATCCCCTAACCCCCATCATAGAACCGTTATAGAACCCTTATTATAGATCCCTTTATCCCTGAATTAAGGAATGTACCCCTGAGACTTCCCTTAGAGGGCTCCTTCAGGGGATCTGTAAAGGTTCTATATTCGGGAATTAATTGAGGACTGAACATCAAATGATAGCAGGATCCCTAATATGATTTAATGTATGTTCCTTAATAAAATTTTGGAGCTGAGTAGGTAACCTCTATCCTTTTGGTTAACTTTTTTTGGGCTAGGGTACTCAGCCCCTAAGTAAGGGATCATGCAGAAGTTAAGGGATCAAGCTTTAGGGTCTAGGGTTTTAGGGTATAGAGTTTTGGGGTCGAGGGCCCTAGGGTTTTAGGGTGTAGAGTTTTAGGGTTTCGGGTTTCGGGCCTAGAGTTTTGGGGTTTAGGGTTTAGGGTTTTAGGATTTAGGATTGGCTTTAAGGTTGAGGTTTGTTGGTTTGGAGTTCCGGATGATCTGGCAAAACCCCAAACCCTACTGTAAAACCATAAACTCTTAAACCTATATTGTACGGAAATTGTACGTTTAGAGAGAGAGAGAGAGACTCGAATGACACTACTTTAACTTTGTCTGGCAGGATTCCCCACGGCCACCGCGAAACCCGCCGCCGACGAAGATACGACCGCAAGACTTTTGGCCACGATTTGAGGGTTTAGGCTTAGGGTTTTGGGTTGAGGGTTTTAAAACTTTATGATTTAGAGTTTTACCTTTATAGTAGATACTTAAGCCTTAGAGTCTTAGAGGGGTCCCTATATCGTTACTTTAAGGCTTAAGTATATACTATATGGGTAGGGAGGGTTTTAGGCTTTTGCCGGGACCTCGGGGGCTTGAAGTCCTGGTTGAGCATGTGAGGTTTTAGGGTTTAGGGTTTAGGGACCCAAAAAGGACATAGGCATAAGCATTTTATAGGGATTTCCCTACCGATTGTACGGCGGTTTACATGGGATATAGGGTTGGGGTGAGACAGTGCCATATCACAAGCGTCCTCTGCAGCGACGAGCTGGCACATGCCCGGGCTCAGATTCAAATCAATGCCCGAGCCTGCCTTTCCAACACGCTGTCCAGCATGAGTGCCTAAAGCCTAAGCCGCCTAAGCCCTAAACCCCAAACCGTGCAGAAGCCTCTTGCTGCGGCATGCCTGTGTGAATTGCATCCTTTCTGAGGGGCATCTCGACCGACGCTCGCTCCATAAACCCTAACCCCAAACACTAAGCCCGAAACCCTTAACCCTAGACCCCTAATCCCTAAACCCTAAATGCAAGGCTTCGGGGTGTAGTGTTCAGGGTTGAAGGCCAAAAGGGTTTTGGGGTGCATGGTTTAGGATATACCTGTGGCCCCAAACCCTACAAAATAGTAGGATCTGACTGTTTAATAAGAGGTTTAGGGTTTAGGGTTTAGGGTAGAACCCTTAAAACGGTAGGTTTTTGGATCCCCAGGAAGGGTTTAGGGGTTAGGGCAGGGTTCTGGGTGTAAGGCTGTGGAGTTTGCGAGTTTTGGGTGTCGGGCTCAAGGGTTAGAGCCTTTTGGGGTTCTGGGTGTAAGGCTCTGCGGTTTCGGGTTAGGGGTTCACGGTTTAGGGCCTGCGGGGTTTAGGGTGCAAGGCTGTCGCTTTATGATTTAGGGCTTCAGGTTGTAGTTCTGCCAGCGGGCGATAGCAACTTAAACCCAAAACCCTAAACCTTAGACCGGGATATCATCAGGATCTTCGCCGCCCCTGTGTCGGATTGTCTTTCCACTCTAAAGAAACAGCTGCATCGTAAACGGCACACCTCAAGGATCCGCGCACTTTTCGCCCTAAACCAAAAACCCCAAACCCCTAAACCTTAAAACCTCAACCCTATATAAACGTTAAATCCCTAAACCCCTTAACCTCTAAACAAACGGTCAACCCTAAAGCCTCGAACTTTGGGGCCTCTTGTTGGGAGATCGTTCTCCGGGGCCCTACTCATGAATATAGGGGCCTTACTAATTAGAATAGGTTTTGGGGTATAGTATACCAGAACTGCAATAAGGAACCCCCAAAATAGCCTTTGTAATTATTTAGGCTCCTGTATTATGCAATTTCGGTATTGTTTTGGCTGAAACGTTCATGGTGTAGGGTTCAGGGTCCTACTAAGACATGTAAATGGATTCCGAGCAGCGGGGTGGAGGATATCGGGACACTTTCGGCAGCTGCAGTGACTCCAGTGTGCAACGAGCTGAAGAAGAAACGGAGCAGAAGACGGAAAAAGGCCAAGGTTGTGATCACAGAGTTTGAAAATCAACATGCACAGGAGGGTTGGAGCGATGCTGGCAGAGACTGGAGCTACACATGGGTTGTCAGGGGTACATGGTGCCAATAAGGACACGGACGGCAACATCAACACCCAAGGGCATACGGTTCTAAAGGATACATACCAAAGCTCTTCTGAATGTGCGAGCACGTGGGACTGGGCTGACACGCGCTGGAGCCGTGGCCAAAAGACTCGCGGAAGGTGGCTCAGACATCCGCATTGATGGCATGGTCGTGACTTCGCAAGTTGGAGATGCAACAAAACTTGGCATGAGGCAAGAGGGACAACCTACAGCAAATGGCGTGGCTGGCCCCGGAACTCAATTGGAAGGGTGCCAATGTGCATGAGCTTGCATCGTGACTAGGGTCATGTTGCTGGACACTTGCAAGGACATCACGATGGAAGGTTGCTATCCCTGTGCTCGGATTGAATGCTTGATGACTTGGGTTGACTTGAATGCTGAAGGGTTTTTTCTACGGTCGTCTAATATGGATGGCCTGCCGACTCAGGGTACAAACAAGTTCACGTTTGCGGAGCAAGGTGCTGTTGAGAATCTTCCACGCTTTGCTTTCCGTTTGCATGGCTCTGTCTGAGATGACAGGGGTTCAGTCTTTCACTTCGTTTCTTCTCGTTGTAAGCGGAGATGCGTAAGGTGACTGAATTTGCTCGCCTCAAGTAGGCTTGCGTAGGCCGGACCCTCGTGCAGACGCAAAAGAGCCTTCAACAAAAAAGACCTTAAACCTTAAACCCCAAACCCTAAACCCTAAACCGGGTTTGGATTTTGAGATGCTAGCGCTGTGACATCTGAGGCGGCCACCGTGCGGCGGCTGCAGGTGCCCTCGTGGTTAGTTTGGGTAATTACTTACTTGGGGCGCCTTGGAGGGCTTTGGGTTTAGGGCTTTGGGTTTAGGTTTTAGGGTTTGGAATTTATTCAGGTTAAGTTGTTAAAGGATTTTATGAGTTTAGGGATTCAGGGTTTTGAGCAGGGTTTAGCATGTTTAGTGTTTGGGATGGTTTAGGGTTTGGGAAGTAGTAGGGGTTCGACACAGTTGCGAACCACTTTCCCAGAAATTCTCCCAAATCCTCAGATAGTCCCAACACTTTGTTGTACGTACTGACAAGTATAACATATCCGAAACCCTTATAGACCCTGATGCAAAAGCTTTCAAGAGTTTATCTTTCAGGCGCCACGACACTACATGTTCAGTGCTTCAGGGGATCGGGTTTATGTTTAATACACAGGGCTTGAGTAATTAGCAAGATCCTCTCTCAGTCATCCTCGTTGTAACAAGACGCTATACTATACCCTACGCTCATGACTAACGCTACCCTAAAGCCCGTCAACCCCCAAAAGCCCCCGAACATTCGTGTCTCCAAGAATTCGGCAATGAAGCCCTAAACCCTGGTTTCTAAGCTTGCTTGAATTGGGAGTTTATAGCTCTGCAGCAGATCCTTCCTTTGTTGGGTTCATCGGCTTGCACGACCCTTAATTTTAAAGTGGCTGACAGGGTTTGATGGTTCGGCAGGGGTTCTGAAAGGGGCTTGCTAAAAAGGTCCGTACAATGGAGGGACCACTGAAGATTGACTTCTTTGTAGACAGATCCTGACCCCCGCCTTACTCCAAAACCCTCAGCCTCATGGGCCCAAACTTAAACTCTGGGCGGGAGTTTTGAACAACTAAATACCAGGTTTCATGTCAGTTCAGTGGTTCAGGGCTGGAGTGATCGGACCGCCAGTGTCTATGGGAAAGAAGTTTAGGACCCAATGCATTCTTCGAAGCTCTGCTGATGAAGCTCTGCTGCAAGAACTTGCTCTCTGTGCAGCGCAGGCGTTGTTGGTGGTCGGATAGCCACGGCGTTGCGGCTCCTTTCTTCTTCTTTCCTGGTCGTCAATCCAGAAAGAGCGTCGTCACCATTGCCGTCGAAGCCGCAGCGCATGCAGCTTTGATGAACTCCTTAGGCTCCGCACTCCAGCAGGGGACTGCCAGATCCTTGGACTTCAAACTTGCATCGAAGGCCGCATGCGGGCGATTAAGAGCGGATGCTGTAGTAGACTCGCTGGTCACCTCCTTCTTGATGACGTTCAAAGAGGGGCTGCACAAGAAGAGATACCAGACTACAGGTCAGTATGCCTAGTAGCACGCAATCCAAGAGGCCTTGTTCAGTTTAGGTGAAGAACTGAACACTCTCATGCGGACCACCTGCGTGAACCCTGCCGAGATCCCTCGCGTTGATGCATTCGAGGACACCTTACCCCAGCCCTTCCTCGCCATCGACGTGCCATCGAAGCTCCAGAAGAATCTCACACGGTCCTTGACACACCTCAAAATTGGCAGCATGAGGCCTTGGGTCATGTTTGACGAGACGGTCTGGAGCTCCTCGTACGAACTGGTACGGGGAGTAGGCCCGGAGCACACAGACCGCACCGTCGGGGGATTCTGGGCTCGGCAGCATGATGAAAACTGGTCGTTGCTGGACCCCAGCAAGCTCAAACACCAGTCTGAATTGCCCATGCAGAAGCTGGCCAAGCTCTCATTGTTCGTCGTGCTGAAACGAGTTGATTCCAATCGGTGGGCTATGGACATGTGCCTGGTGCCACGTGAGGCCGGCATATCCAGCGCGCAGGGGATGTTGCAATTGATCAGCGACTGCTTGCAAGCTGCCACAGTCGCTCACGGGAACATACCACAGAGCAGTCTCAAGTTTTGGGTTGCAGCTGAAACGCCGTTCCGTGACGCTGTGGACCAACCCCGGGTACTGATCCAAATTAGATCCTGACGATGAACCAGTCCAAGCCCAAACCGAAAATCGCCAAACACCCTAAATCTTGAAAGAAATCTGAGATGCCAGAAACCCTAACTTTTCAACTTCGGGCTGGGGCCCAGAGATTTTGGGAGGACAGGGGGCAGAAGGGTTTCGGGGCCTTTGGGGTTTAGGCAACCTTTATCCTTCTTGGTGCTTATAGAGTCCTACCATAATTGAAAAGGTTAACCTGTTTTGGGCTAGGGTACTCACTAAATCCCTAAACCCTAAACCCCTATAGATCCCTTTAAAGGAGCCTTCAGCCCCTCGGGTTTTAAGAGGTTAACCTGTTTTGGGCTAGGGTACTCAGCCCATAACTGGGACCGTGCCTCCTCTCGCAGCATCTGCCGCTAGCGGCCTCAGACACGTAACAACGTTCGGCGTGAACTTTATTCAGTCTTGTCTATATTTATGTTTGCGTTGGGCCCTTGGTTTAGGGTTTCCTAAACCCTAAACCTTTTCCTGTTGGCAGCTCACAACTTCCGGCACAAACCGTATAAGCCCATGACACTTCTTGCAAAGTTTGTATATATCCTCACCACCCAGTAGTCGAATCGAAAGCCCTTAAGCCAGATCCTATGCCCAGAACTTAAACCCGAAAACCCTAAACCCTAAACCCTAAAACCTCAAACCCTAAACCCTGAACCCTAAACCCTTAACCCTAAACCCTAAACCCCTGAACTGAAAGCCCTAAGCTCCAAACTCTGGCAAGTCTAAGCACTTGAAACCTACAACCCAAGCCCAAAGCCTTAACAAAGAGAACCCAATAGCCCTTAATTAAGGAATATAACTTAAATCATATTATGAAGCCCCTTATAATTTAAGGCATATTCCATAATTTAGGGGTATTGCTTGGAGGCCCTTTTGACTTAGTAAGTCTACTTAGTATCCCCTACAAACCCTATTATGATCCCCCATAACCCACCTTACTAACCCTACTTACAAAGTCAAAAGGGCCTCCAAGTGGGCTCTGTGGGAAACCTTCATCCGACAAACGCAGAGGCGGTGAAGCAGGAGGTTCCCGAGCCGAGTCGCTCTTCGAAGGATCCCGACCGCCAGGCCCAGATTCATGAGTTTAGGGTTTAGGGTTTTGAGTTTAGGGTTTAGGGTTTTGAGTTTTGGGTTTTGAGTTTTGGGTTTAGGGTTTTAGGGTTTAGGGTTTTAGGGTTTAGGGTTTTAGGGTTTGGATTTTGGGTTTCGGGTTTAGGGTTTAGGGTGTTAGGGTTTAGGGTTTAGGGTTTAGGCCGCGAGCTGTTGGCTGCAATTTTAGGGTTTCAAGTTGGGGGGTTCCATCCGAAAACCTGTAAAGGCTAGACCCCATAATTAAGGGCTTATAACCCTGAACCCATAATTTGGCCCATAATTAAGGGTTTATAACCCTAAACCCATACTTTGGTCCATAATTAAAGGTTTATAACCTGCTAATTGGTAGGGTGTCGGACTACAGGGTGGGTTTAGGGCTTACGGGGTTATGACGGTTTGTTCTTAGTAGTACCTCCATTGGCTTCGACCAGACAAGTAGCCATTGATTAACATGCGGAGAATCGTGCTGGTGACGCTGATATGGTTGATGATGGAAGCCTTAGACCTTAAGACTCCAACCAGACAAGTAGTACCCCTATGGGGTTTAAAGTATATACTTAGTGCCTACTTCGGGCCATTTGGAGTTTTAGGGTACCCAAAAAATCCTCATCCCATCTAAACCGAAACCCTAAACTCTTCCTTTCACCGGAGCACTTCGGGAAGGCCAAGATCAAGGCCCTCGCTGCCCAAATCCGGGCGAAGGCGCCTCCGCCAAACGGCGTCGGGTTAAAGGGTTTAGGGTTCTCTGAGGCTCCCTTTTTAGGGTTTAAGGGTGTAGGGTTTAAGGGTTCAGGGTTTAGACTTATGGAGACGTTGAGGGATGGGGGTCCGATGGGGGTTATATAACCGAGAAATTCACTGTGCTCCCCAGGTTCCCCAGTACCCTCCCCGCTTGAATCACCCTCCTTTAAGGTTTATAGCGGCTCTTTGTGGGAGTTTGGGGTTTGAGGTGCTTAGGTTTAGGGTTTAGGCTTTGTTAAGGGTTTGGACGGTTTGGTCGGCGTTCAGGTTCAGGTTTCGGGGTTGGGGGGAATTTTAGGGGTAGTTGAACGTGTTGTTTTGGTATGACTGTTTTGGATGGTTGGGGGCTTAGGGTTTTATGTGGTAGGGCTTAGGGTTTAAGGAGGGTAGGGTTTAAGTGGTAGTTCAGAACACAGGTGTGCTACTTGGTGTAGTTGTACCGAGGATGAAGCTGTAATTAGTAGGAACGAAAACAAACGCGACAGTATAGACTTTCATCAAAGCAAGTTTGCTCGGGGGGGTGAAAATTCGTTTTTGATGAAGTGCATGAGAAGGCGTCCATGCACTGTATCCTTGAAGCCTAGCCTCGCCTGCAGCTACAAGTGCGTATGCTGCCTCTTAGTTATAGGATCGGTTTCGGGATTCGAAGCCGTGGTATGTTTGAGTGCTCGGGTTTCAGTCTTTGTTTTTTTGTGTCTTGGTGGCTGAGCGTTTGAGTCCCGACGGGGGATCTCCCATGGAACCAAGACTGGTGGCACACCCCGACCCCGCCACTTCGCATGCCGCCCACAACTCCTCCGGGCATCGATGTGCCGCAAACGCCGCCGCTGCCGCAAACGGGTTTCAGCCCCGGCCCTGCTCCGTTCCTCGATGCCCAATCCAAACTCGAGACCTTCGACCCGGAGCCTAGGGTCCCTTAAGGAGCTCTAAAGGAGCCCGGAGCCCGAAGACTTACTTAAAGGCTCATGGGACTGAGTGACTTAGTAAGTAAGGGTTTAGGGTTAATTCTTTTTGAGGGTGCTATGGAGTTCTGCTCAGGAGCGGTGCCCGCCAGTCAGAGGCTCCGAAAGGGGAGGACACTACCCTAAACAGCAAGGCCCACTATCTGGACCATTGTGATGAGATTGAAATACCCCAAACTCTAAGCCCTGAACCCTTGAATCCCAAACTCTAAGCCCTGAACCCTTGAATCCCAAACTCTAAACCCCAAGTTCTATACCGCAAACTCGAAAGCCCAAACCCCATACCCTAACCTCGAGACCCCAAAACCCATACCCTAAACTCGAACCCCTAGCTCCATGTCCCCAACCAGTATATACTTAGGCCTTAAAGTACCTATATAGGCACCCCTTTAAGGCCTAAGTATCTACTATAAAGGTACATGGAGCCTTTGGGTTTTCTGACTCCTAAACCCAAAAACCCTAAACTAAGCCAGAAAACCCTAAAACTCCTGAACCCTAAACCCCTGAACCCTAAACTAAGCCCAAAACCCTAAAACTCCTAAACCCTAAACCCTAAACCCACAAACCCCAAAACCCCCCAAAAAAGAACCCAAAACCGAAAGACTCTCGACCAAGCACGAGTTCGCAGGCGCGGCGCGCTGCTGAGGAGGAAGATGCGGAAGTGGAGCCCGAGGAGGCCAAACGCTGTAGGCTTCCTTTAAAGGCATCCGTAAAAGTGGGGATCTATAGGGTTCCTTTAAAGGGTTCCCTTTAAGGGATCTATAGGGTTTAGGGTTTAGGATAGGGTAGCTGTAGGCTTCCTTACTTAAGGATCTATAATATAGGGGCTTCAATAATTACCTATAATATTTTGGGAGTTCCTAAGTATGATAAGGACCCTTAGGGGGGTAGGGCGGAGGGGGGTAGGCGGGCGCCTTAATACCCATAATAATTATTAAAGGCTTAATAAGGCTCATTTAAGGAAATATAGTCCCCTACCCCCGTCCCCCTTAAGGGTCCCAACGACTGTCGGCTTCCTTAGTTAAGGATCTATAGGGGTTTACCTGGGATCCAACAACCTCCTGTTGTAAAGGGTTCTACACTCTCCAATTAAGGGGTCAGAACCTGCTATTTTTGTAGGGTTTGGGGTCACATGTAGGGTTTCGGGAGCTTAGGGTTTAAGTTTTTTTTTGGTTTAGTGCTTAGGGTGGGCATTTTAGAAGCAAACAGGGACTGCACTTGAAGATTTATGTAGGCAGAGCGTAGGGTTGGGTTTAAGGTTTAGGGTTGTGGGGATTCGGGACTGTAGGGTTGTTAGAGCAGGTTCAGTGGCATGTAGAGCTTTGTACGCACTGGATTTCAGCTTGGAGGGTTAAATGCTTTGATGCATCCCATTTTTAAATGTCAAAGAAAAAGACAAATGCATGCATGAGCACTTCTTCCTACACATTGGTTTTAGAAAGCTGTGGTTCGTGCGCATGCATTCACTGATCGCAGGGAAGAGACATGACGTGGAACATATGGCATATTCTTAAATCCGATATGTTGGTGAGGCTTTTTCAGAATTCGGCATCTAGAGGGCCCTGAACCCTAAAACGGGGCTGCATTAAACCCTAAACCCCTAAACCCTAAACCCTAAGGGTTCTATACGGAATCTAGTTGGGAGCTTGCCGCTTTAAGGACCATTGGAACGTAGTAGCTAGGCCTTGCTTATGACTCTCCCAAGCATAAACCCCAGACACAAGCTCTTTAGCGTTGATCCCAGAGAGCCCAATGCCCCTTAATTAAGGAATATAGCTTACTTAAATCATAATATGAAGCCCTGTATATTTTAAGCCATATTCAATCCTCCCTAAACCCTAAACCCTAAAATTAAGGGGTATTGGGCTCTCTGGAATGGCTTTGGTTTTGAGTGCATGCAACCTTAAGGATTCGAGCGCTGGGACATTTTCCAAATCTTGGAAAAGGACTCCCCAGAGACTCCAATATCCCTTAATTAAGGAATATACCTTAAATCATAATAGGATCCCGAATGTGGTTTAAGGAATATTCCTTAATTAAGGGCTATTGGAGTTTCTGGGTCCCTATTGCTCACATGCACCGGCGCTTTGACCCATATGATGCTACATGTATGTGTGGCGCATATGTGGACAGGCCTAGAATAGGTTCTGGCTTAGTAGGTGGTCTACACCCTTCAAAGTAGTTCCTTGGCTTGAATACACTCAGTGTTTGGATCCTGTATAAGGAAACATGAGCAAGCACAAGAATAACCACAACCCCTAGACTCTTAGAACCCTGAAACCTAAACCCTCCCTACATCCCTAGACCCATGAATCAGGTTAACTGTAGGCTTCTATACCAAGACCCCCACCTCGACCAGCTCGGGCGCTTGGAGACTGCTAAACAAGAGCAGTGTGAAAGACTGAGGAACACTGAGGTCACTCTACGGGAACTGCTGCTATCGACTCGGCATGCGGTTCTGGTGGAACCGGCCTCTTTCTTACTGAACAGTGGCGAGAGCACCGTTTGCACGTGGCTCAGCGGATTCACCGCCTGGGCCTGGAAACGCAGGACATGCGAGAACGAATGGAGGACATGCTTAAGACCCAGGAACATGCTGGGGTTTAGGTGTTTGAGGGGTTTAGTAACCCTAAACCCTAAAGCCCCAAACCCTAAACCAAATATGGGGTTTAGTGGTTTAGTGTTTAAGGGGTGACAAGGCGAAGGCCCCCCCCCCCCANAGCTAGCCAACACACAGATAAATATGTGTGGTTTTTGTGTGTTTGGTGTATGGGTGGCGTAGAGAGAGGCCCCCCCCCCCCACTCCAGCATCCACTGGAGGGCTGGAGAGCATGAACTACTTAAAGGTTCATGGGACTTAGTAACTAAGGTGCATTAACTTGTAAGCTAAATATATTTACAAACAAACTTGTAACCCATTTTTAAGGTACTCATAAGGTCCCATGATCCTCCAAGTAGTATACAATGATGTCTGTCCAGAGGAGAACCGTCAGATTTGACAGGCGATGCCTTGTTTGCATGGATAGAGGGCACGTCGCCAGGTTGCCGTGAGGAGTCCTATGGCATGGCTGCAGTCTCCCCTTTTGGTGGTTTAGCCCAGAGAGCCCAATGCCCCTTAATTATAGCTTCAATCATAAAATGAAGCCCTATACAACCTAAGCCATATTCCTGAACGAAGGGGCACGGGGCTCTCTGGAATCCTGTGAACCGGACCCTTATCAAGATAGCTCTGCCGTGGAGGATTCTGATTTTACGCTGTATCCTTCATGGTGGCCGGCTCTTCTGAACCCAATTCTGCCCAGAGACTCCAATATCCCTTAATTAATTAAGGAATATTCCTTAAATCATATTAGGGATCCTACTATAATTTAAGGTATATTCCCTAATTCAGGGATATTGGAGTCTCTGGTGGAAGCGGGTTTGGCACCTTCCATTTTCGGTCATGGACGTTTGCCCTCGCCTTAATCTCGAATTAGGAGTTTCCGAAAATAAGGGGCACCCTATTTTATAATGAGGATCGGTGCTATGTTGGCGTCCCCTTTTCTCGGAAACTCCCAATTAGGTGCCAATTTTGATGCAAGGTTTCAGCGTAGCTATAAGTATAGGGTTCGTGTCGGGGATTTAAAGAGTGCGGGGAACCACTTAAATCACCCTTGTAGGGTTTGGGGCTTAGGGTTTGTTCAGAGTGGTGGTAGCACTTCAGGAATTCGGGGCTTCAAGGGTTTTAGGGTCGTGGGTTTAGGGTTTAGGGTTTAAGGTATGCGGCTTTTGGGGTTTATAGGGCATAGGTCTAGGTGCCCGAAACCCGAAATCTCTAGGACCCCCCCCAAAATCCTGAAGACCTGACCCCTGGAATCGCTGGGTTCGAAGGGCTTTCGCTTGCTGAGTGGCCGAGGCACCGCGCATGCCGCCGGATGAGCAGGTGATGCCGCGGGGATCAGGGCGTTTTGCAGCGGAATTGTTGTTCCGGTGTTGTTGCCTTTTCTGCGTGTTGTTTTCCCTACCTTAAATCCTTAAACCCTAAACCCCAAACCCTAAACCCCTAAAGCCCTAAACCCCTAAACCCTAAACCCTAAACCCCCTGCACCCCGAAGGAAGCCCAGGCCTGAAATCCCCAAGATTTGCAATCCGAAGTTAGAAGGTTTGATGTAGGGTTTAGGGTTTAGGGTTTAGGGATCCGAAGTTAGAAGGTTTGATTTAGGGTTTTGGATGGTTTTGGGTTCATAGGCTTGAGGGTTTGGTTCACAAAGCCCGAGAAACTGCTGCATGCCCAGCAGAAAACGTGTTTTACCATTTGTAGCAAAGTCCTTCAAAGGCCATCTAGAACCCCAAACTTTGCAGCAAAAACACAATGACCCAGACTACTACACCCAGAACCTTCTCGCTACTAATTATCATGAATATTGCTCCCTGTGTGGAGCCCTCCACGAATCCCACATAAGCAGTTTGCTGTCCTTCTAAATCTTTACCCCCCTGACCCTAATGGGAGTTTCCGATATAGTACCCTAAATTGTAGGATCCTTATTATAGGACCCCGAAATAAGGTGCCCCGAATTTTCGCACACTCCCACATCCATCTGATAAGCTGCTTCATTTCCATTCCCTCCCTTCGAAGCTTATCTCGAAGCAGCCCTTGACCCCTAACCTCAAATCCTAAACCCCCAGCATCTCTGCAGAAGCACAACCCCAGAGGGTCCATATACACTACTATTATGGAACTAGGTCCCCAAAACCATAATGGGGATGGTCTTTTAGGGGCTAATTCCATAATAGTAGTGTATACGGACCCTCTAGGAGCGTTTTCCTGAGGACACCACCCGACTCGAAGGCATGATCCAAGGCTTAGATCAGAAGGCGGCCCGGAAGCGCTTTTTGGGTCTAAAATCGAACTCGCCGCCCCGATATGCTTTAAAAGGGGCTCCTATATTATATAGTATGATCATGAACGAAAATAGTATACCCCAAAACATCCCAAAACCATGTTATCTTGTTTATTCTCTTGTATGAGGTAAGTTGATGTACAGATTCCAAAAGTTAGAACGTCTTATTTCAACTTTAAGAAAGAGCCGAACGAAGGGGTTCTCATTACCCAGAAACTCCAATAGCCCTTAATTAAGGAATATTCCTTAAACAACATTAGGGATCCTATTATGATTTAAGGTATATTCCTTAATTAAGGGATATTGGAGTCTCTGGGTATCTTATGCGAATTGGCGGCCTTGTTGGGTATCGGAAACCAGAAATTAGGACCACTTGGACCCTTAGGGATAGCAACTACCTGGGATCCAGAAACCTATCGTTTCAACGGTTCGACCCCATAAGTAAGGGGTCATAACCCACCGTTTTTCGGGCTACAGGTATACTATATTATGCTTTTTCATTCTGGGTTCAGGGTCTAGCACGACAATGTTACCCACAGCCCCATTTTGATGATAAAGGCTCTATATTAACAGTCTCCTCTGTCGTGGTGGGAAGAGGCTTTACGAATTTCGTGCGAGCCCCAAACCTTGGGCCTCAACCCCGTACCGACGAACTGCAAGGACGCATACCAACAAAACGGTTTAGAGTTTTAGGGGTTTATAAAGGGTTTAGAGTAACTTCATCAGGCTGCACCAGTCAGGAACGAAATAAGACCATGCCCAGTGACCAGCAGGCAAATACGCAGAGACTCCAATATTCCTGAATTGAGGAGTATACCTTAAATTATAGTGGGATCCCTGATATGATTTAACGAAAATTCCTTAATTAAGGGAATTTGAAGTCTCTGGGTAGGACTTGCCTTGACCACGGCCGAGTTCTAAGATCTTATGGAAGTTTGCGGAATCGTAGCATGCGGCCATGGAGACAGCGCATACCCTGAACGGTCTGTAAGAAAATCGTGGAAGCGGAGGACTTAGATTCCCCCCTATAGTCCCTAAACAGCTGTACGATAATATCCACCAGAAACACTGTTCCGACTTAAACAGCCTTGAGGGAACCCGTTAAAGGAAGCCATCTTGTCACCTGATGCGGAACATGCCCGAAGCCAAGCAATTTGATCGATACAGTCGACAAAATATGAACTGGTAGAGACTAGCAATTTCCATGACAGAACCAACACCTAGTTTAATCTAAAGCTCGGCCACAAACCCAATTTCCAGTCCACACCCGTGCCGTAACCCGCAATTCCCAACCCAATACCACGAAGCCTTGAAAACCCCACAAATCTTTTCAACAGCCATGTCAAACAGCGCTGCGCGCCAAGAAATCGTCGTTCTAATCCGCTTCTGCCAGCCTGGGTACAGTTGTATTTCCCGAGGTGACTCAAACCCTAAACCTTAAACCCTAAACCCTAAACGTCTTACAGACTGCGAAATCCTGGACCCGAAACGCCCAAGACCTGAAACCCCAAACCCTCAATGCTAAAGAAGCAGAAGCCTCAAACCCTCGGCGAAGGTGGCCCACACCGAGGACGAAATTGAGCGCATCGGCATCCTCGCGGCGCCGTTGTCCATGGAGGTCCCCACTTCTGCCAGTGATCCTTTTTTAGGGTTTGGGGTTTAGGGTTTAGGGAACCCTCAACCCTAAACCTTAAAACTTAAACCCTGTACAAGGCGGGCCTGGATCCTGCGAGAAAAGGTCAGTGTGCTTAAAAAAAGCCCTAAGCTCTTGCAAAGGAGTCCTGACCTGCAGGATCATGGGGTTTAGACGGTTTAGACGGTTTAGGGTTTAGGGTTTAGGGTTAGGATTTAGGGTTTAGGGTTAGGCTCAGGCAGCCCACATTCTTGATTCATATGGTGTCTTCATAGACTTCCTCAACAAGGTAGTTATTTGGGCTACAGGTCAGGTTAAAGGTACCTCAGAAGTGGTGTTATATGTAATTGTAAGGGAAAATTACCATACTTCTATATCCTTAGTTGCAAAGTGCCATGATCCTTTAAGTACAGGACTCGGTAATGCATTCCTCGAAGGGTTCAAACAAGGCTTTCTCAAAGGGATATATACATGAAGGGGTTTGCGGATTTGCGGTTTTAGCGATTATGGTAGATGTCATTGCACGGTTTTGCAAGTTTCACACGGGTTCATACAAGGCTTTGTAGCGTTTGAGCCAAGATTAAGTTGTCTGACTTGATTTATACTTCTGATAGTACGGTGTAGCAGTGTCGCATTAAGTTGAGGCTTGAGGTGTTAGTCCGTAGATTGTTCTCGCTCCTGGGGTTGCAGCAGATCGGGTTGGCAATCATATCTTTTCGTGTCTTAAACCTTATGCTGTGAGCCTGGGAATGTAGGGTCCGTGTGCATCAAACCACCACAACTTCAAGCTGTGGGCCTAGACCTCAATCGTAACGTCCCAAGATCCTTGTGAATGCCCTAAACCCCAAAGAACCCAAACCGTGAGCCTTATAGACTAAACAAAGTCCGACAAATACCTCGAAGCAGGTCACCGAAGACATCAAGGACGGGTTTAGGGTTTGGGGTTTAGGGTATGGGGGCCTTACCTATAGGGTTTCATAAAGGGTTTTATACTGGGTTTAAGTAGGGGTTCAGGGCTTTAGGTTTAGCAGTTTACCGCTTCGGGCTTAGGGTTCAGGGTGTACCTGAACCCAGGGAAACGTACTTACTATTCTGCTTTCCGTGTAGAAGTTAGCCTGGTTTAGGGTGTGGACTAGTTTGTTTTTCTGACTTCTTGAAGTGTTTTGTCGAGGCTCTGTACGGGTTTAGGGTTTAGGGTGGTTTAGGGTTTAGGGCCAAGGTGCCGGGAGAGGCATCAGCAAACCCAAACGCATCAACAAAAATACAAACAGGTATCAATGAATATATACTGCTGCATGGAAACCAAGAGGAAGGAGTGGTGGAGGCAGCAAGAAAGAAAGAGTTAATGAACGGAAGAAAGACAAAGAAAGAGGGAAAGGCGGAAGCAACAAAAGAAACAGAGGCAGAAAGAAAGACACAAGGAAAGACGGAAAAGCTTATATATATATATATATCAGAAAGAACGATAGAATGAAAGCAAGAACTAAAGCAATAACGACATAACGAAATGGACAAACAGAAAGAAACAACAAATGAAAGAAATTAAGGAACAGAGAGAGAGAGAGAGGCAGAAACAAATCAAATAACAAAACAAAGAAACACAGACAGAAAGAACGATATAGAAAAAAGACAGAATGCAAGAAAACAACAGATGAAAGAACAATGACGAAGGAAGTTTAAACGGAAGGAACCAAAGCAAGATATAAAGAATGAAGGAATGAAATTAAAACAAAAACAAAAGGAACGCATGCAAGAAAGAACAATGGGGGGGGGGTCTGCCCACCCGGGTCTCCCACTTTAGGCGTAATGACCAAGCTTAGTTGAGAATGTATCGGGCACCATGTTTCAATGCAGATTTCACGTTTGAGTGTCGTGCCTGGGGATTTGTCATTCCTAAACCCTAAACCCTAACCCTAAACCCTAAACCCTAAACCCTAAACCCCTAATCCTAAGACTTAACCCTTTAAATCCTCAGGAACCTAAACCCTGGAAGCCCTAAACCCCCGAAGCCCCAAAAGCCATAGATAAACCTCAAAGTTTAAAAGCGCTAAAACCCCCCAAATTCCCAAATTCTGAAAACCCTAAACCCTGGAGGCCTGGAGGGTGGGTTCGCTGGCAGGAGCTGCAGGCCAATGCCATCCGCGACACCGAGCGTGCTGTGAGAGCCGCGAAGGTCCGTCCGGTCTTAGATGCAAGATCCTATTATTGTTTTATCATCACAATTGTTGAGTACGTACTGTTACTATTGATTAATGCAATTTACTCATGATGATGATGATCTAGATCATTGTCAGTATCATGCTTATTAAAAGTGTTTGCTTCTTGCTTCTGCTGTTGTCATTATGATTCTTGTTTGATATTAGTTGTTCGTACTGCTGCAGTCGGAGTTTAGGTTACGACTGCCGAGCTTCAGGGCACTGGGTTGTGAGAGTTCCCTAAACCCTAAACCCTAAACCGTGGAATTGCGGATGTTGTGGTGTTTTATCATTTCCAGCAAGGTTACTTAAGGCGGTGTTATGAGATGTTATGAACCTTGATGGGCGGGTCGAAAGCCTGATGTACCACTGCTGCTGAATAGGTGCCAACAGCTCCTGTTACATTTGAAGCCCTTGCAGAAGTCAGAAGCATTGCGCACTTCATCCGACAGACAGGCTTTTCTAAATCGTCTGGAACCCTGCAATGCAGATCTTGTGTTTTCTTTTGGTGAATGCTGCCACCTTGTCAACTTAATGATGGGTATCTCGGCCATAGGTCCTGTAAAAGGCAATGTCTATCGGTTCTGAATGAGGGGTATCTTGCGATTGCTTGATTTGCCGCAACGTACCGCGTCAACTTCTGTTGGACGGGGAAGTGTACTATGTATTACTTCCTCCTGTACCCGAACCCAGATCCCGACTGCAGAAGACGGTTTAGAGCCGAGAATATTCATGCCATCTGTATAATCCGTCCCAACCCTACTCTATTCAATTATGAAGGCCCCTACGTACTCTATCTCGAATTGAGGAAATCTGGGCCCAGACACGAGAGGCGGGCAAGGAATACTCCAAAAGCCCTGCGACGCTTGACCCCAAACCATACAAACCCCATAAACCCTCAGACCCTAAACCCTCAACCCTAAACCCCTAGACCCTAAATCCTTAAAGGAACCCTTAATGGACCCTATCTATAAGTACCCTATCTATAGTACCCGTCGAAGGAACCATAAGCTCTAATCCGCACCCTAAACCCTCAACCCTAAACCCTATAGATCCCTATTAAAGGAACCCTTAAAGATCCTTTTGCAAGGGGAAACCCTGAAACTCGTGCTTTTCCTAGTTGAACTTCGACTCGGCTCTTCGCGACGTGGATCGCGCCGAGAGGGAGGCTCGCGGGTCCATGTGGGAGTTTCCGAAAATTAGGGATTTTCGGGTTTAGGGTTTAGGATTCCATAATGGTAGTATGTGGGAGTTTCCGAGAATTAGGGCTTTTGGGGTTTAGGGTTTAGGATTCCATAATGGTAGTATGTGGGAGTTTCCGAAAATTGGGGGTACCTTATTTTGGGCTCCTTAGAATAAGGATCCTGCTATTTAGGGTACTTTATGAGTTCTTATACGGGATCTTTGTATAGGATTTAGAGTTTCGGGTGTGAGGTTTGGGGCCTCGCTTTTATCAGTGTTATAATTATAGTTGATTTAGGATTTAGGGTTTTGGAGCTGAAGATTTAGGCTTTTACGCTGAGACCGTTCACCCTGAAACCCACCCAAGCCTTCGAAACACCCTCAAGCATTACCATTCCCCTTATAGTGCCAAGATAGCTGCAGTAGATCATATAGTAGAAGCCAGAAAGTTGGAACATCATTCTCCTCATGCCCTTAAGGTAAAGTATAGGGGATCCTAGCACTAATCCTCCTAAAGCCATGTTCCAACTTTCTGGGGTTCACTTTATTATCATACACCCCGAGACCCTGGTCTAAACCCCAAGTTTATCATTGCCAGACGCTAGCGGCTAGACAGGTTGCTGCGCTTGCTGCGCCGGACCAGGCCACACGGTCTTTTTAGAGGGTGTAGAGCTGTACAATAATGTCTTATGTATATATCATCGTTGGTTTAGATTTTTAGGATTTGAACATCGGATTCTCGGCAGCCGGGAATGTAAAAGGCTTCGGGTTCAATAGGTTCACATTTTTAACGCTGCTGCACGAATATGAGATTTATCTCTGGTAGAACCGTTGAAGGTGTATTGAGTTTCACTTAGTAGCAGAGTAGGTAACTTTTAACCTTTTGGGGTTTAGATTTATATAGTCCTACCATAATAGTTGAAAAGTTTAACCGTGTTTTGGGGCTAGGGTAACTCAGCCCCTATATAAGTTAAAGTTCAGAGTTTCCGGATTTGGTGAATCCTTAAGCTCCCGCGTTCGAAAGCCACAGGACAGAGAACTACACCCTAAACCAAACCCTCCTAGTGCCTCTCATGCTGACATGCGCAACTCCGATACTCTAGTTTCACAGACACGATCTTCCATTACCAGCAGCATCGTCGCCGTCATCATCAGGATCTTCATCGAGTTATTCTCATCACACACGGGTGGGGGTTTCGGGTGTACATGGGCTGCTGATGTACAGAAAGAAGCTTTCAATGTGTTCCGCCAGCTGTGTGGGCGTCGATATCATTTCTCCGTTCCACTGCACAAACGGCAGGCGCTAGGTATGCGGGGGATATGTTGATTTTAGTGGCGTGAACCCTAGATCCTACGCCCTACTTAGCAACTAGGGTGATACATAAAAAAATGGCAACCATACTTAGAATTACCTATCACCTCGATTCAGGTTAACCTTACTTGCTGCGTCCCATGATCCTCCAAGTATCCCTAACAGACGAACCACCGAAAGTATTCCAAAACAGTTCCCTTTCTCTGTGGATCCCAGGCTCAGTTCTCCGCCTCCCTGGCGCAGTTGAAAGAGCGGCTTCAGGAGACGACAGTAACAATGGTCATCACAACATATTGATAATATTTGTAGCAAAATATTCCTATTTATCAATACTAGTATTAATAATGATAACAAAAGATAACAATAACGAAAATAGTATTTCTTAGAGGGTCTCGTAGGGGCGTAGGGGTTGCGGGAGGTCTGAGCAATCATGAGCTACACTGTTTCTCTATAGCCCATCTAGCCATATGCACGTTTATAGTTTTGGGGTACAACCCTCATAAACTCCAAACCTGGAAAAGAGGCCCTTGTAAAATTAAATAGACAAAACAAAAAACAGCCACATCCGGGTGAGGGGGTTTAGCAGTTTACTGGCATGGCGTTTTTTTTGGGGGGGTCTAAGCATAAACTTTAGCATTTAAGGGAGTTTAGGGTTTAGAGTTTAAGGCAGAGGGTTTAGGGTTTAGGATTTGTATGATTGTTAAAGTTGACAGCTGAACGTGCTTGCAGTCGGTAGAATATTCGAAGCTCCGAGGTATGATAGAGTTTAGAAGACCAGGGTAGGCTTTAACGACCAGCAACTGATGATGCCAATGACGAGTGCGGTGACTATTGGAGCCCATCATGCTATACATACTTAAACCGTGCATGGGACTTATTAACTACTTGTAGGGTCATAAATAAGCCAACTAAATTCACAGTTAGTTAGATCGCAGTTCAGGGACTTTTATTTGTAGGTACTATGTTTGTATAACAGTGCATGGTATAGTATGCAAGAATAGCAAGTAACACGATCATGGTACTACGACTTCTTCTTCTCTGAGTATCATAGGACCAATTCGCAGAAGAGCAAATGCTCGAAGCCCAAAACCCAAAGCATGCCTTGCTGTGATGGACCCCCCCCCCTTCCGGAGGCGCTCCGGTTCTGAGTAACGTAATCCCTCAACCCCTAAACCCTTAAACCCTGAACCAGAACTTGCAGCTGAAAGTTGGCCAAAAGCCCCTTTCCCATGTATTGGGGCGGTGGAACGCGAAAAAATACGGCTGACACGCTTGAAGTGTGGAGCGACAACTAATAAATCAAACATCATGATGATCATGCCGAACCATGCCATGTACGGTCTCGCCTACGCGAAGCGCATGGATAGTTCCAGGTAGGACATGTGGATATATCTTTGGCTTCCTGACCGAGAATCCTTTCAAACATTTAAATCCCCTTATAAAACCGTTATGGGCCCCCGTACAATCCTCAATCACTAGACTAAACCCCAAACTCCCAACGCTTTTACCCAGAGACTCCAATATCCCTTAATTAAGGAATATACCTTAAGTTATAGTAGGATCCTTAATATGATTTAAGCAATATTCCTTAGTTAAGGGGTATTGGAGTCTCTGGGTATAAACCCTAAACCGGCCATCATTCCGTAAACGATGCGTGAGTCGGCTCCAGAGCCATGAGTCCGACCATGCTTGATGGCTGCTTAATACTTTCTTAGTAGCTGAGTGGATACACTATACACTTTTTGGGATAATACTACCCAATATAAAACTGAAAGTGTACACTTTTTGGTGCTTATGAACTCAGCATCTAAGCTTTACATGGTGTTCTATTTCTGGTTTTGTATACAACATACTAAAAAATCCAAGGGATTATTCAACACATTATTTAGACTATAGTTCTAAGGGTGCTTAAGAACGTAAGCATATCCCCCAAAACTATTCTATTTTGCAACATTGTCAGTCTCCTATTCCTATAGATCCCTATACTACCCTGAAGCCCTTATTACCCTACTTGTAGCAAACCCCTTTACACAATCGAGAAGCTCCATAGCACCCCAGGAGGCTCAGGGGAAGCTCGAGGACCACAAGAATGTCCGCCGAGATTACGAGCAAGCGGCGCAGGCAGGTCAATCATCACAATGGCCCTGAAGCTCTATGCAGGACCCTCAGCCCCAAAACCCGCCCTAAAACCCAGACCTCAAACCCCTAAACCCGACATCCTAGACCCGAAACCCTAAACCTTGTACGTGAAAGAACCTGTTGAAGCTAAACCCTATGAGACCCTGAACCCCAAAACCCTGGGAGCCCATTAAACCCAAAACCCCTAAGCCGTAAAGCCCGAAACCCTGAAGCCGAAAACCCTAAACCCTAAACCCTAAACACCCTAATGCCCTAAACACCCTAATGCCCTAAAAAGCCGTGGCACCCGCTTTCTTTCCAGGCTGGCAAGGCCTTCGGTGACCTGGCGAGCCGGCTATCGACGGTGGAGATGGATTGTGACAAGGTGGGGTTTAGGGTTTAGGGTTTAGGGGTTTAGGGTTTTGGGGTTGGGGATTTGGATATAGGGTTTAGGGTTTGGAGGTTACTAGAAGGGTTCCTGTTAAAGGCAAAGGGTTCTATAAGAGTTCTATGAGGGTTCTATATGTTTGTAAGATGGATTGGGACAACGTGGCGTTCAGGTACCTTTTGAAGGGTACTATAGGGTTCTAAAACTAGGGTTTTTTTGAGGGTTCCTTTAAGGGTATAGTGATTGCGACAAGGTCGGTTTAGGATTTGGGGTTTAGGGTTTTGAAGGGTTCCTGAAGGGGCTTGGAGGTGTAGGGTTCCATAAGGTTCAGTGTTTTAGGGTTTGTATATGCTTGTAACATGGACTGTGACAAAGTGGGGTTTAGGGTTTTTGAGTGTGCCATCAGGGATCTATTTGGGCTTATAAGTTTTTATGGTTCAATAAAGGTCTAGAATACCAGGATTGCGACTTGGCAAGCTTATGTGTTTGTTTATTTTAGCGTGTTAGGTTCTTCATGTTATGAGTTATATGCATTATTCCCTAAAGTATTAAGGATTGCGACAATGACTGCAGCTTTCACTTTAGAATATGTTAGGGGGTTTGGGGTTCTTGTTTTCATGTTTTAAGAGCGTTGTTCCCCATTTTATTAAGGATTGCGGTAAGCTGGGATTCAGGGTTCCGGGTGTCGGACTTCGGACGTTTTTCATTTTAGGTACTTTGTTGTATGAAGCTTTTGCCCCAGACTGTGTCGGACGGGCCACTGCCTCTTACGTCCAGGCTAATTAATTAATGAGATGTGGCCAGTGTGGCCGTGCAATTTATTATGTTCTCCCTTACCGCTCACGTCCTGTTTACGGATCCATCCGTGCGGCCGCGTCTCCTGAAAAGCCAGCTTCATTCATTCATTACTTCATTCCTTCGTTCGTTCATTCGTTCATTCATTATTCATCCATTTATTCATTCATGCATTCAATTTTTCATTAACTCATTCATTCGTTCATTGTAAGTTCATTGTACTTTCAAAAACACTGACCACCTGTTGGCCTCGAAATTTCTGAATACCGCCAGCTCTTGGGGAAACTAGGCAGCTTCAGTGGTTTAGGGTTTAGGGTCTCCTGGTGATCTCTGTCTCCTGGTGGTCTCCCGATCGTCTTTGGAGCAGTTGCTGACGGTTTGATGGCGGGGGTGTTTTGGTGGTCTCCTCGTGGTCTCCCGGTGGTGTTCTGCTGGTCTCCTGGGCTGTGAGGTCCTTGTGTGTTCATTGGGCTTCATAATGAGAGTATAGTACTGTACCGGGCTTAGACTTAACGCAGACCCTTGATTGATGGAACCCGCTTCTTTGAGTGCCGTAATGCTGAGATCCCTACGAGGGGTTTCGCTCAGCAGGTAATGAGCCCCTTCGCTCTCACTCCTAAACCCCAAACCTTGTAAAGCCCTATGAAACCCTTAGCAAGCAGGGTTCAGCGCTAAGCACAATCTCCAGGCCGCGATCATGGCGGAGCCGGTCGCGAAGATATTGGACACCAACCCGCTGGACAGAGGGGTTCATCATGGGTGCTATACGGTTGCCCAAGGCGTCTTCGGAATTTGTCAGGGGGGGGGGTAGGGTTTCAGAGAGGCGTGACGAGCTCAGATTTTGCAGTTGTGATTGTTTGATGCTTTGGAGGCTTTCAGGACTGAGGCCTATGAGGTTGAGCGTTTCACTGAGCCTGCATTTCAGCAATTCATAGCGTCCTCGACCAGAACACGAGCGTCCATGATCTTTGGTGTATTACTTGCTGGCGAAGTTCCCCAAAGGCTCCATGTACCGATATAGTAGATACTTAAGCCCTAAAGGGGTCCCTCTATAGGTACTTTAAGGCTTAAGTATATGCTATATGAGTGCATGGAGCCTTAGGGTCCTAGCCCCGCTGCATTGCAGCCAAATGGGACTTTGGGGTTAGGCTCGATACAGGCCCCTTTGTCATAGTTGGGTAACATTTATGATTTTTTATGGGTACTTAAAGCCAATAAGGAAGAAAAATTTAAATGTTTAATCGTATCCCCACCTGAATTAGAGGCTGGCTCGTCATGACGACAGGGAGCCGTTCCCAGAAGGCCTGGAGAACGTGTCTGGGCCGGGCACGTTCGCCCTCGCCGACCTCGAGCGCCTTTGGCGCAATGGCGAGTTTTCGGCCGACCAGATATTGACTGCGCGCAGTTCAAGCGGCACAAGGACGGCTTTAATCGCTTCGCCATTTTCGACTGCCCGAAGGGCCTGGCTATCCGAGTGCACAAGAGCCGCAGAGAACGTCTGGCAAAGAGGAGACACAACGCGGCTCTGCATGGAGGATCTAGCAGACCACGAGCCAGAGGTCGCAGTCGCAGCGTCAGCAGAACCAGATCGACGTCGTCCCCAGAAGGCCCATGCCACTGGGCTCACACTCGTCTGAGTCAGAGGCTGATGAGGAGCATGAGGATCATCTTGACATCGAAAGATGCTAGTACAGAGGGAAGGGCCTGGGTTTCGGACACGCCGAAAGTCTGACAAACCGAACAGCGCAAAAGTTTGCGTTGGGTATACCGAGTAAGACAGTCTGAACTGCAAAACCCCTACACCTCGAATCCTAAGCCCTGAACCCTAAACCCTAATCCCCGAAACCCTGAACCTCGAATCCTAAACCATAAACCCTAAGCCCTCCCTTTTAAGGATCCCTTTTAAAGGAACTCTGAGAATTCGTGATCCCTTTTAAGGAGCCCTTGAAGGAACCCTTCAGGGAACCCTTTAAGGAACCCTTTTAAGGAACCCCTAAACCCTTCCTTTAAGGAGCCCTTTTAAGGAACACTAAACCCTAAACCCTCCCTTTAAGGAGCCCTTTTAAGGAACACTAAACCCTAAACCCTCACTTTAAGGAGCCCTTTTAAGGAACCCTTTCAGGAGCCCTTTTAAGGAGCCCTAAAACCCCGTGAGGAGCTTTCGGCGGCCGACCTCAGGGAGACGAAAGAGGCCGTGCGCATCGCGCAGGCCGGCCTCGGGGTGGCTCAGGGGTTAGGGGAGAGTTTAGGGGTCCCTTAAAGGGTTCCTGAAATGGTTCCTTAAAGGGAGCCTTGAAACGGAGCCTTAAAGGGTTCCTTAAAGTCAGGGGTCAGGGTTTAGGGGTTTAAGGATGATTAAGGGTCCCCTTAAACGGGGCTATAAGGGTTCCCTTTAAAGGGATCTACAGGGTTTAGGGGTTTAGGGTTCCTTAAAGGGTTCCTTAAAAAGGGAGCTTTCAGGGTTTAGGGGTTTAGGGGTTTGAGGATGTTTAAGGGTTCCCTTAAAAGGAATCTAGAAGGGTTCCGTTAAAGGGATCTCTATAGGGTTCAGGGGTTCAGGGTTTGAGGGTTCCTTAAAAAGGACCTTAAAGTGTCCTTCAAGGGGTTAGGGGTTTTAGGGTTTAAAGTTTAGGGTTTAAGGTTTGGGGGTTGAGGGGTTGAGGGTTTAGGGCTTTTAGGGTTTTGGAGTTTCTACAAGGGTTTATGCAGTCTTAATTATTTAGGAGCTCTTATCGCGCTATCAGGGGTTTAAAAAGGTTATATGTACATTTTGAAGATTTGATTTAATTATGTGGTTCTGTACGGTCCGGTGTTAGAGGGCTCTTGGACGCATTGGGGTGTATCCTACTGTTGATGGTCAAAATCCTGCATTACCCATAATAAGGAATATACCGTAGTTCCCATAGTTTAGGGTCCTGAAGGTCATGCAGGATTTTGTCCATCAACCGTATCATAGAGTTTAGGGTTTAGGGTTTAGGGTCCCATAATAAGGAATATACCGTCCTTAAGGTAATGCAGGATTTTGACCAACAGCCGTATGTCCTGTCGGGCTCCCAGTATGCAGAGAATGCCTACCTTGGGGTCCACACTTGGAGGCCCTTTTGACTTAGTAAGTCTACTTAGTATCCCCTAGAAACCCTATTATAATCCCCCATAACCTACCTTACTAACCCTACTTACTAAGTCAAAAGGGCCTCCAAGCAGTCTGTGCATAGTGCCTAGTTTACGGTCTCAATTCTATGCATCGTGCCTACTCTGGGATCCAAAAGCTATAATGGAGGGGTTGTAACAACTAGTGCGAACATCACCTTTAGTCTGGGACTGGGTTTTAGGGTTGGGGGCTCAATCTTGACGTCAAACGCAGGTATATGGGTAGTTGATATAAGGGTGCCGTACTTCTTTGGGACCTCAGGGGACCCTAAATTGAGAAACCCACCCATATCCTTTTCACTATACCTTCAGAGATTTGAGCAACGTTCAGTCACTCCTTGATACTGCATGTATGTGCGTGCTTATCTGACATGCCGTAATGTATTGTGGCCGTGTCTTGTTATGGCTGCCCCAAACCCTAAACCCTGAATCCTGAACTCTAAATCCTAAACCCTAAACCCCTAAACCCCTCAACCCCCAAACCCCTAAACCCTAAACCTTAAATCCTAAACCCCTAAACCCCTAAACCCCTAAACCCCTAAACCCCTAAATCCTAAACCCAACCTCACCCCCCAAAGCTGTAGCAGCGCCGGGTTCAGGCCAAGCTGGCGCCCATTGCGCGGCTCATTACTGCAAAGGCCGGAGGCTCAGGACCTCCAGTCTCTTTGGGTTTTAGGGGTTCCTGTAAAGGGATCTACAGGAGTTCCCTTAAGGGACTATAGGGTTTAGGGTTTAGGGTTTAGGATAGGGGCCTCAACAATTACCTATACTATTTTGGGCTCAGGACCTCCAATCTCTTTGCTTAGTAGCTGGGTTCCTTTCAAGGGATCTATACCCAGACCCTCGAGAGGATCCAAAAAGTAGATCCCTTAAAGGGGGTTCCTATAAAGTAGCCTTTAGTAGCTGCAGCTAGGGTCCCAAATTAGGGGATCTACTTTTTAGATCCTCCCGGGGGTCTGGGTAAGGGTTCCTTTAAAGGAACCCATAAGGATTCCGTAAAGGGCTCTTACCTCCAGTCTGTTTGGCTTAGTAGCTTCGCTTAATGGCTCCTTTAAGGGTACTATATGCCGATCCTTTAAGGGATCTACAGGCGTTCCCTTGAACCCTTTTGAAGAGGTTAACCTTTTTTTGGCTAGGGTACTCAGCCACTAAGGTGGGGTTTAGGCTTTAAGGGTTTCAGGGTTTAGGCTTTAGGCTTTAGCCTTTCGCATTTATATGGGTGCGGGATTTAGGGTGTTTCTTTGTTTGACGTTCTTGCTTTGACCTTCAGCTCGTAAATACTATTTCTCAGGGTTCTCTCATATATACATATGTTTTTACAACGGGCTCAAACCGCAGTCTAGTGATGCGGGCTCCTGACATGCTTGACATTAAGATTTAAAAATGAAAGGTATGGTGTGTTGGGCTTCAGGCTCGAGGCCCTACACGAAGCCTCGCGTCCCAAGCCCTGAAATGCCCTGAATCAACTCCTAAACCCAGACCCGAAGTTGGTTCTAGGTACTTAAAGGTTCATGGGACTTAGTAATATGGTGACAGTACTTATACCTACTTGTAGCCCCGATTAAATGGTTCCATCGTCCCAGTAAAGCCTCGAGGAAGGGTTCTCAAGGGCGGCAGCACCTTCACTTCTTCTCGGACGAGGTTACCCAGAGAGCCCAATACCCCTTAATTAAGGAATATACCTTACATTATAAGGGGCTTCATACTATGGATTTAAGCTACATTGCTTAATTAAGGGATGTTAGAATTCCTTAAACCCTATAGATCCCTTAAGGATCCCTTTAAAGGAACCCTAGGTATATTCCTTAATTAAGGGATCTTGGGTCCTCTGGTTAGAGGGAAATCCGGAGCTCGCGAGAACAGCACCCTGCTCGTAAGAGCGAGCACCTGTGAAGCAGTGGCAGCTGCTGTGACCTCAGGGTTTAGGGTTTAGGGTTTAGGGTTTAGGGTGACCTTCTATATCAGCAAAAACGGAGTCATTTTGACCCCGGAAGCAGTGCCGCTGGAGTGTATGGTCTCCTTTCAAAGCCTCAAAACAGGCAAAATGTATGATAAAAATGGAGAACCTCTCCCCGAATAGTAGCTTCTCTCGTCATAGACGATACTTGTCTTCGTTCCTCTCAGTGGAGTAGCTCCCTGGCTCCATCAACCTCCAAGTAGGTTGGCATCAACACACCCAGTCCTGATACGTTCACCTCAAGGCCAGCAAAGGCTTAAACTCTGAACCGAAACTCCTGTTGCTGACCCCGTTGCTTTCTGCACCTATGAAGCGTCCAAGTCTTTTAATGTTCGCATTTATCTTACATTAGCCCTCCTGATGCCGACGAAACCCTACAACCCAAAGGGTTTCCGAAGTTCCCAACCCTCTGAGACCTTCAAGAGAGAGAGAGAGAGAGAACGCCTACATAAAAGAAGCCTTACACGTCTAAGAAGCTTCAACACAGTCTACTGAGCGCACTTGGAGGTTCATGGGACTTAGTAACTAGGGTTTTAAATAAGGTAGCTATACCTATATCTACTTATAACCCCTTTTAAGGTACCTATAAACCTTACTTTCTGAGCCCCGTGATCCTCCAAGAAAAACTTCCAAGAGCCCGCCCTCGCTTCTAGACCACAAGGTTTAGGGTTTAGGGTTTAGGGTTTAGGAACCACAAGCTAACTCCCTAAACCTCATGTAGAGGCCGCCCCGTGACACCCGAACCCTGAACCCCGCAGCACCCCCATGGAAGGAAGTCCAGAGCAGCAAGGAGAACCCTGAAGCGACGGCTCAAATTGTGAACCCCTCCCATAAGAACCTTCTGAATCAACTTCTGAAGAACTCTTATCGACTGAACTCAGATCTTCCAACATACCTGACTTCAGGAACACCCCTCAAAGGTTTCAATAAGATCACTCGGAGGATTCCAGGAGGGTCCGTGTTTGAAGTAGGAATGTCTTCACAATTTACAGCCCATGCTGTGTAGGACAGGGCAAAGCCCTACAAAACAGTGCAGACGTGTCTATACGACCCACCTAGAACCCATCTTAAACGAAGCCCTGGACTCAAACTGTTAAAGAATCTACACGGAGTCTCCCTAAACCCTAAACCTCTCAAGCCTCAACGCCCTAACTCCCTCAACTTTCTGTAAGGCCTCGGGTCTGAGAGGACTCATGCTGGAAAGGATGACAGAGCTGCAGGTGGGTTTAGGGTTCTAAAAGGCTACTGTAAGGGTCCTCTGAGGGTTCCTTTAAGGGGTACTATAGGGTTCTATAATAGGGTTACCCCTTAAAGAGTAGTGCAGGGTTCTTTAATACGGTCCCTGTAAGGGCTCCTGTTAAGGTCCTTTTAGGGTTCCTTCAGGGTACCCCTTAAAGGGTACTGTAGGGTCCCCCTTTGCAAGGGTTAGCGTAATGGTCTCCCCAACTCTACGACGCTAAGTGTTCCTCTAAGGCATGGTAACTGAGTGGACACACTTTACACTTTTTGGGGATAAGATTACCCAATATAACACTGAAAGTGTGCACTTTTTGGGGATCATATTTCCCAATATAAAACTGAAAGTCTACACTTTTTGGGGCTTATGAACTCAGCATCTAAGAAGGGATCCTTTTAGGGGTCTCTCGGAGTCTATCGGGCTCCAAGACTAGGAGACTTTATTCTCTTGCTTGGTGTCTTAGGGTTTAGGGTTTAGGGTTTAGCGTTCAGGGCTTTCAAGTTTTACTTTCGCGAGTATTCTATGAAAAAGCGCACCGACAGATGAGACGATTCTACACTGAGCTCCAGTTGACAAAATATAGGGCAGCTGGAGCCGTAATAATGCCAATTGCGATTCACTAGGGCTCAAGGTCTCTGGTACCGGTACGTTTTTTCTTTTACTACACCTTCTGCACGGGCTCGCAGCTACTCATCGAGTTAAAGCTATCACTAAACTAGGGCTTCGGGTTTGCAACTTATTGTTCTGCGCACCCGACTTGGAGGTTCATGGGTCACTAGGGTTACGCATAAATTGTAACCATGCATATAGGGTTTAGGGTTTAGGGTTAAGGGTATAGGGTATACCCTAAACCCTAAGCCCTAAGCCCTAAACCCTAAACAAAGCCGTATGTCCGAACAACACTGCCAGGCTCGAGCTCAGTCTTGCCAAGCCCAGCTCGACAAGGCGTCCTGAAAGAGCAAGCTTCTGATCTTTACTTGGGTTCTATAAAGGTTCCTTTGAGGATGGATTTAGGGTTTAGGAAGTTTAGGGTTTAGGTTTCAGGGTTTAGGGTTCAGATTCAGGATTAAGGGTTTAGGGTTGATCTGTGGTTCTTGTTGTTTGGAGTACAGGTGTTTGAGATTATTGCTTTGATGTTTTCTAGCGTTGCTGAAGAGGTCCCTTCTGTTCAAGGTTTATAGAGTCCATTTATTTCGGATGTTTTGGGTTTTGCAGAGCTGTACAAAGCTCCAAAAGCTTTCGATCAAAACCCTAACCCTAAACCCTAAACCGACAATCCCTAAAACCCTAAACCTTTGTTGATCGTTTCAGTTGTACCAGGGCCTGCCTGTACCTTAAACTACCATCTATAGGGAAATCATAGTAGGGAACGCCAAAAAGGAAGGTTTTATAGGGTCTTGGCATAGCCCTACTTTTTTTGTAGATTCCCCAACCTTAGCATCGAATTCATAAGGACCCTAGAATTCTCAGGTTTCGATGGGTTAAGGGGGGGGGGGGTCATGGCTTGAGAATTCTGGTTGAGGGCTTCAGGGCTTCCGGCCGCCCCGGTTTAGGGTTTATTGTTTAGGGTTTAGGGTTTAGGGTTTAGTTTAGGGTTTAGGGTTTATTCTTAGTAGTAGAGCAGGTAACCTTTAACCTTTTTGGGGTACTATAATCCCTATATGATCCCAAAGGTTAACCTTTAGTTCCCCTAAGATACTGGACAAGTAGGTATTGTTGAGGGTTTAGGGTTGTGTCATCAGGGTAGTTCTCGAAGTCAGGGTTCCCTTTAGTGTCCTTTTTTATGAGGGTGCCGGGCTCCTCAAAGAAACCTTAATTTAGAGAACTATCCATATACTTTGGTACCAACATAGGAATCCCGATAAGGCCGAAGTATATACCAAGAATCGAGAACTTACATGGACCGTCAGGGCGTTTTTGTCGCAAAGGCGTGCAGGTGTCTTTCTATCCCGAAGGCAAGGCACCTATATAGGGACCCCTTTAAGGCTTAAGTATCTACCATGAAGGTACATGGAGCCTTTGGGTATGTTAGCTTCTCCTGCTGAAACGCCAGTCTCCTTTTCTGCGATGGCAACAACCCCTCGAACACACCTCTTCGTCCCCTAAACCCTAAACCCTAAACCAATCCTGTCAAACTCCCGTAGTTCCTCAAAAGCGAGAGAGCCCCTTTTCCCGAAAAGGACGAAAGACACACCTAGAACAACACAGCATCACGATCTTCATACCGACACATGTCTATTTGGTATAAAGAACAGAAGCCTGAAGCAAGGCTAGAACTGTAAACCTTAAACCAAACACACATTTAAAAGCAAGCAGCGCGCCTTATAGTAACCCTTAAAGGACGCTTCTTTTGGAGTCCTTAAAACACAGACAAAGACACAGCACTAAACCCTACGACTTAATTAATACCTTTAGGAAAGACAATATGCAAACAACCTGGACCTAAACCCGAAACCTAAACCATCCTAAACCCAATGCGCAAACCCACATTTGCCAACCCCGGAAAGCTGAACACAACCACCACTAGGCTGCCTCTGGCTCCCGGACGCACCAGGGCAACCCGCTCTTAACGGCTGCAGCTTCAGAACCCTAAACCAGACTTAATACCTGTAGAAAAGAGCTCTTTAAATATGAAATCAACCTAAACCATCCTAAACCCTAAACCACACCTTAACAATCCCAGGCCCAGCAGACCATGGACGAGGCTCAGAGCCGGGCTTCGGCGCTGCCGCTGCTGAAGCAGGCGCCAAGAAACCCGGGGAGTTTTGAGGTTCCTTTAAGGGATCCTTTATGGGCACCCTCTAAGGGGGACTATGGGGTTCTATAATGGGGTCCCCTTTAAGGGTTGGGTTTAGGGTTCCTTTGAGGATTCCTTTAAGGCCACCCTTTAAAGATTTCTTCAAGGATACCCTTTAAGGGGTCCTTCAAGGGGTTGTTTAAGGCTTTACGGGTTAAGGCTTCTGTAAGTTTTGTCTAGTGGTTTAGTTTTGGGGTTTAGGGTTCAGGTTTTGTTTAGAGAGGGAGCAGGGGGGAAGGTTTTAGGAGGTGTGTGGCTGATTCTAATAAGGAGTGCTAAAGGGTTTTATGAGGATGTAAGTTTTCAGGGTTTAGGGTTTAGGGTTTAGGGTGTGTACGGCTACCCTCCAAACTAGAGCCAACAAAGCATCTCCGTGGTTGCTTTAGGGGTTTAGGGTGTGCCTGGACCCTATAAAACCTTCCGTTTTAAGGTTCCCTATTATGGTTTCCTTATAGCAAGCCCTTAAACCAACCAAGCCCCGAGCCTTCAACCCTTCGACCCTTGCACGTACCTGCCGCCCCAGACCTTATAGTAGGTCATGGCCCCGTAAATAAGTCATCGAGCCCTAGGAATGAACTGCAGGGTTCTGAACGCCCCGAAGCGGTCAAAAGCCGCTGATTCCTAAACTGCAAACCAAGACCGAGCAAAACCGAAGCCCTGAAATAAAAGCATAGACGACTATGATAGGAACCAATCCCTAAACAGACCTCAACACTAAAAACCCTAGACCCAAAGCCTTAAACCTTAAGCCTTAATCAAAAGCGCGAGGAAAAAGACCACTACATTTGGAAAACCAAACTGTCGAAGAACACTGCTACTACTACTACTACTACTACTACTACTACTATTGCTACCACTACTACTACTTCTACTACTACTACTACTACTACTACCACCATTACCACGACCCCTCAACCCAAGCCCAAAACCCAGAATTGAACCTTAAACCCAAAACCACCCACCCGTCCTTGTCGAGAGGCGTCAGAGCGGCTGGCCGCGGTGGAAGAGATCCTAGAGAAGATGAGGGAGACAGAGGCCGGTTTAGGTTTTACCTGGGATCCGAAAACCCTAACGTTGTAATTTAAGGGTTTAGGGTTTAGGGTTTAGGGTTGGGATCCGAAAACCCTAAAGGTTCATAACCTACGATTTTGTAAGGATGTCGGATTTCCATAAGGGTTGACTACAATGGGCGTTTTCTGCTATGAGGGCTCATATCGCAGCAGCCTTTGAAGGATTCTGTAAAGGATCTATTTTCTATAAGGGGTTTGTTCTATGGGGGTTCTATCAAGGCTCTCTAAGAGGAGGCCTGTGTGGGGCTTTTTAGGGTGTTGGGTTGTGCTTCTCGGGTTTTATAGGCTTTGGGGTTTACAGCTGAAGGTTTAGATTAGATGCTACTGCCAAACCTGAAAACTTAGCAGTTGGGGTTTTTAGGGGTTTAGGGCTTTGGAGCCTAGGATTTTGTCTTCACGGCTTAGGAGCTTTGGGTTTGGGGTTGATGGCGCTTAAGCAGCCCTAACAAGTGTCAGCGTGTGTTGAGGAAACGCTTCTTCGAGGTGGTTGAGCAAAGGTATGATCGGTCCTTTGGCTACCGGAAGCGGCCGACAAGTTTTGTTGCCATGGAAGTCTGGGTCATGGATTTCGGAAATTCGTTTTGACAACGACTCAGGCCGATTACGGACTTCGAAGGTTTGTTTGCATCAACATCCAGACAGCTTATGGACATCTTTGGTGAGATGCAGCTGGTCCTCAATCGTAAGGTGGAAGAAAGAAACGTATGAACTTCCCTCTGACAGTCGCGACTTCCTCGCAGTTCTGGAGTTGTTCAGAGGCCTTCCACCCGGCTTCTATGGTAGTTCGCCCCTACAAGGCAACATCTGCAAAGCTGTGGTGGGAGCCCATCTCCAGAACAAGTTTAGGGCCCGTTCAGGGCTTCTTGGTTTGGAGTTCAGGGTTTGGGGGTTTAGAAGGTTTAAGTTCGGTTTAAGGGTTCAGTGTCCATGTGCCCATATAACAGCACATACTTTGGCCCTAAATTCGGTGAGCCCAAACCCTACAAAATGGTAGGTTATCACCCCTTAACCAGAGGGTACAACCCTTAAAACTGTAGGTTTTTGGATCCACAGGTAAGCCCTAAACCCTAAAAACCCCCAAAACCCTAAAGATCCCTTATTATAGGAGCCCTTAAGGGCAGCCTTATAGATCCCTAAGAGAGCCTATACGAACGACTATAGGAGCCCCTCGACTCGTTGAAGACCCTTGAGTTCCTGGGCTAAGCTTGGGATCAGCACGGTGCCACACTTTGGCTGCGACCAGCCCGGAGTGAACGCTCCCAGCCCTCTCCCCCACGGGCAAGGGGTACATGTAACTTATACATTTGCGGTTTAGGGTTCAGGGTTTGGGATTTTAGGGGTTCTAAGATTAGTACCTGCCTTTACCGATATACTAGCACACTTTCAAAGGGTGGTACTTGCGTAGTTAAAGGTGTAGCCAAGCCCCCAAAACAACCTACACGCGCCCGTAGAGAACCCTGTGCCTTAAATCCGACGTTCTACCCGAAAAGCCTTCTCAGCCCAATGCCGAAGCTCAAAACCTTAAAACTAAAGCGCAAAACCATAAGCCCAAAAACCCATCACAAAACCCCTGGAAGGATCCCTATCCCTCTACAGAAGCCCTGAACCTTGATCCCCAATCCGAAAACCCAGAAACCTTACTCCCCAAACCCACCACAGAAGCCCCTTCAGGAGCCCTCCAAAGGAACCCTGGAACCGCTAAAATCCTAGATCCCGAAACCCGAAGCCTAAACCCGAAGCCTTTAGCCCTAAATCTCATAAACAGCAAACCCAAAACCGCAAACCCGAAGCTCGAAACCCTGAAATCCTAAACCCGCAAACCCGAAGCCCAAAAACTACAAATCTCTGTCACGGAGGCGCCTTTCCTCATGGGCATCGAGAACTTGCCTCCAGAGGAGACTTTGTGTTAGCAGGGGTTTTCCTTTCAAAGCGAACCGTTCCTGAAAGGATTACTACAAGTGTTCTCTAAGTTCGTGTCGCGTTCGGAGTCCAGGGTCTTGGGGTTCAGGACTTAGGGATTTTGTGAGGGGTTTATAGGCATTTATGGGGTTGGTTGTTTTTTCTTAATGGTTTCAATAAGGTCTTAGAGGGTTACTTTTGGTTGTTAACGGGGATCTAAAGTGTCTTAGAGTGTTTTAGGTGTTTTTTTTGCTGTACGGCTTTAGGAGTTTACTATTAGGTGGCTTGAGGCTTTGGGGTAAGGGTTTCGGGGTCTTACGTTTAGGGTTGGGCGTTATCAAGGGCTTATCGAGTTCTGTGGGGTGTGTGGTTTAGGGTTTGCAGCTTAACCTTGGCCGCATAGACTGTTCATAACTTTCATACACTGTCATATTATGTGGCGCTGTTTCGTTCGGCTTGCTTGGTTCGAGTGTTGCTGTCTCCATGTGCCTGTTCAGACAGCACAAGGAAGTAGAACCCCCCGCAAGAAGTACTTAGAGGGCCATGGCCTCATTCATAACTACGTATGACCCCAATTAAGGTACTTACTAACAACCTTACTTACCTAGTTGTATGTTATTCCTGCAAGTAGAGGGCTTCCACGCCAGCTTCCATGCTTGGTGTCTTTTCTTGACTGGAGTTGCAGAAACAAACAGTTCAGCAGGTAGGTGTGTGTGTGTGTGTGTTTGCGGGTCAGGCTGGTTTCAGGATTCGGTGTGCTACTCGTTGTTTGCTTCATGCTTTCGGTTTTAGCTTTTAAGAAATCAGGCTTATGGTCTCTGCGGGGGGGAGGGATTGTAGAATGTGGATTGTAAGGCTTCAGGGTTGAGGGTTTTGACGTACTGGGCTCAGCGAGGTGCAGGATATGTGGAATGGTAATTCCGTGGACGCACCGGCTGTGAAGGTTGGATCCTCTGAGGAGATGAAGGCCATGCTGCTCCGCGCACCGAAAGAGATGAGCACGTCGTGGTTCTGGCTTTGCTTTGCGGCACTTCTTGTGAAGGGACTTCCGCGCCTGGACATTACATGCTTCGTGTATATTGGTCGTGGAAAGACGAGCATGGGTCGTGCACCGGACATGAGGACATGTTCGCACTTTGTATGGCCTGTGCCAAAGGTCGCGATGAATTCGCAAGGCATGTTGCATGCACTGAGTTTGGGGAGATCGACTCTGAGAAGGTGAACAGCCTGATGAACTCCCCAAGTAGCAAAGTGGCCTGAATAATCCTAATTGTTCCCTATTGTAGCCGGGGGTATGGGATCAGGTCACGCATAAAGCCGAAACGCCGACGACAGCACTGTCAGGAAGCGAAGCCTGCTTTGGACAAGATGGACAAGGCGGCTTAGGGTTTAGAACGGCAGGGCCGGATTCCTTCAAGGGCTCCAGGGCAATGTAGGAACCTGATTAAGAAACCTTGGACCTTTATTAGGGTTCCTTATATGAATACTACTATTTTGGGGTTATAGGCCCGGTTTCTCAATCAGGTTCCTACATTAGGATGTTCGCGGACTATTGAGGGTTCAAAAGACACCTGAAACGGTCCTAGAAGGCTTCTGTTGAAGGATTTTCCATGGGGTTAGGGCAAGGGTTAAGCGGGTTTTGCCAAGGGTCCTGCACAGGTTCTTGCAACGGGTGTTTATTGGTTATGTGGGGTTTAAGGACTGGGGTTTTGTAGGGGCCTAAGAATCAGGTCTTACACTGGAAGCTGGGGGCCTGCACGCAAGTTTCGCAGACATTTCTTCAAGCAGATGCCACAGTTCCTGAAAGTGCACGCCAGGAGCTGGCAGAGCACATATACCGCAAAGAATTTGGTGGAGTGTATGTGATAGGCATGTACTTGGACCCTTAGGGTTTATGGCTGTAGGTTGTTCTAAACCTTGAACCGTAAACCGCAGAAAAGAAGGAACCCCAGCATAGACCGCTAGTAGTAGGATCCGGAGTGACTCCTAGATAGTGCCCCTTCAGTCTAGCAATCACCCAAAAAATGTCTTGTTAGGCAAATCAAAATGCCGTAGAATGCGTCAAATCGCTACACCTATAACCCCCATTGAGGGTCTTTATGAATGCGCTCCGAACCCAGAATCCATTAGGATCCTCGCTTTTTGCGGGAGGCAGCGTCCTTGGCACTCTCCGCCGTTGCTGATGCGCACAAGTATGCCGAAAGCCTCGGTGAGGGTTTCTATGGTTCTTCGTGGAGGGGGGCTGGATTTCTACCGTGTTGAATTAGTTTCTAGGGGTGTCAATTAATTATTGGGGTCCTTCTCTGGGAGTACTGATGATGGAGGCGATGTTGTAAAGAGCTTATGGGGCTGTAATTACAGGCGGTCAGAGGCTGAGGGTTTTGTGGGGCCTTGGGAATCGGTCTGACAAAAGGTGATCACTACCTAATAACTTGGTTTTGGGGCAGGGCTTAGGGTTTGGGGATTGGGGGGTTTAATTAGGGTTTTGGGTTAGTTTTACATTTTCTTTGGCTTCAAACCAGGCTGACGCTGCTCAGGCCCGAGACTTTGGCCAGAGGCTCCATGCATGAATTCAAGGCCTACCTTTGGTTAGTAGGGAATGGAAGAATGGTAGTAGTAGTAGTAGTAGTAGTAGTACTAGTAGTAGTAGTAGTAGTAGAAGTAGTAGTAGTAGTAGTAGTAGTAGTACTAGTAGTAGTAGTAGTAGTAGTAGGTATAATTGTACCCCATTCCTCCGTTCCCTACTAACCAAAGGTATCAAAACAGAATGACCACAGAAACCCCGGCATCCACAAAATCCGACACAGAACCGACAACGGCCAACCCGTGACGACAAATTCAACACGGAACCCGAATGAAATGGAAAACAGAACCGGAAACGAAGAATCGTGCCCGCGGGAATGGAAACCAGAACGAAAAGAGTAAACGGAAGGGCAAACTCCAATGTTCTCCCATGCTTCCAGGAGTGGCTACAAAAACGGGTCCGAACCCATACAGTCTTGCAAGTATAGCGGTAACTGAACACTTTCTGGAGCCTGTGTAAAATCCCGTAGAGACTTCAGAGAACTCTTGCAAAAGCCGGTTGAGTAGGGAAAGACGTCGAGCCCTCCCCATATCCCAAAGAAACCCCACACCCTAAACCCCCCAGAGACTCCAATATCCAATAGTTAAGGACAATACCTTAAATGACAGTAGGACCTTCTTAGATCTCAAAACCCTAAACCCTAAACCCTAAACGTACGGAACCCTTACTTCCTTGGGCATCCCTGGACATGGAGTTCCGCGGAGGTCGGATCAAAACCTCGAGGATTTTGGGGGCCAAAGACTCCAGTATCCCTTCATTAAACAATATACAAACCAGGTTTTGGGTCCAAGGTTTTGGGGTGCTTACCCAAAAGCTCCCATACCCGTTAATTGAGGAATGTACCTTAAATTATATTAGGGTCCCCAATTTAGAGTAACTACCCGTATGAGGGTTTCCAAAAATAGGGGACCCTAATATGGCACCCGAAATAGTAGGTTATGAGGACCCCAGAACAAGGTACCCCTAATTTTTGGAAACTCCCATATTCAGGCTGCCATACAAGTTAAACCTGGCCCCTTTAGCCCCAAAAATCCCAGTAAAATCCAGGCCTTGTCCTAACCCACCCAGACCCCCGGGAGGATCCAAAAAGTAGATCCCTTAATGGCGGTTCCTATAAAGTACCCTTAGTAGCATAGGGCCCCAAACTAGGGGATCTACTTTCTAGACCCTCCCGGGGGTCTGGGTAGCTGGGACCTACGTGCGTTGACTCTTTTGGTTTCCTTATGAATCGTCTTAGAAGGGGGGTCGAAGCGCAGTGTGGCCCGGCCTCGCAAAAACCGACACTAAATCCCAAATCCTGAAACCTTACAGTCCCAAGCTTAGTAATTAAACCCCTCAACCCTGAACCCTCAACCTTAAACCATCAGCATTCTTTCCAATAATGCTTACTCCTTACTCTCCAAAATCTGCACTGACGTCTGACAAGGACGGCTGCTCCTGAACCGTCGAATCCGTCCCCCCGAAGTAACCAACTCCAAGAACCTGAATTACAACAGAACCTTTCGTGACAACACAAGTTCAAGTCATCCGGTAGGCCCTAAACCCAAAGTCGATGTTAGCCCTTGGAACCTAAACCCCCTAAGACCTCAAATCCCTAACCCTAAACACTAAACCATAGACTCTAAGCTGTTTTGAGCAACACTCAGGTGAGCCTCAAGCTAGTGGAAGTGGGGCGCTTGGCCGAGGCCTGGTGATGTTTGTTGCGCAGGTATTTTGGTGTGTAGAATTTAGGGTTTAGGGCTTGGGGTTTGGGTTTTGAGTCTAGGGTGTTGTAGGGTTAGGGGTTGGGTTTTGTAATTTGGTATTGTGGGTTCAGGATTTTGGGATCTAGGCCTTTGCACGGTCGTGCAAGTGCTTGCTTCGCCCTTTTAAGGGTGTTTGAAGGGTTGTGCACGGGCTTCCACGGGCTGAAAGGGTTTGCAACAAAGGGTCCCCGGGGTTCAAGGCTTTTCTCAGGCTCCCAAACCCTCATAAGAACCACACACGCGCATGCCTTCGCGCCTGCTCACATACGGCACGGCTTACCAGTATGCCCTAAGGCTCCATGTGCCCAACGAGTATATACTTAGGCCTTAAAGTACCTATATAGGGGCCCCTTTAAGGCCTAAGTATCTACTGTAAAAGTACCTGGAGCCTTTGGGATGAATTAGGCAGAGGGCCGCCAGGCAGCGGACCTGACGAAGCACTGCTGGCCCAGCTGGGCTGACGTTGCTCGCGACACGAGGGGGTAGGTCCAGAAACCCACCTTTGGTTAGTAGGGAATGGAAGAATGGTAGCAACAGTAGTTAAAATTGTACGCCATTCCTCCATTCCCTACTAACCAAAGGTAAGGAAAAGAGCGAGCCGCGTGAGTGGCGGTGGTTCGGCGCCTTCATACCTTTCCGAACCCCTTCGCCCGACTTAGGAGTGCCAGCCAAGTGCCCTCCAAGTGGTTCCTGCGCGCGACTAGCGACATCATCCTGGCCGATCACGACGCGGCGCCCGGCAGTTTTTGAGGCCCAAGTCCTCATGAACCGTTGTGTCGACCCAGCCGAGATGCGTGAGGGCCACCCCATAACCCGGCATGATAAGTAGCCTTTTCTGAGACCCACAGTTTATAGATATCCCCAGCACGCGCAAATCCTACAAGGCCAGTCCGCACCCGTTAGGAGCTGCATCTCCAGGGGCTTACAACGCATATCAGCAAATAAGAAACCCCAAAAGGTCGATGTTCCAGCGTCCACGAGAGTTTAATGTAGGGTTTAGGGTTTAGGGTGAGGGTTACTAGAAGGCTTCGGTTCTATAAGTTTGTGGGGTTAATGTAGGAACCTGATTAAGAAATTATGGGCCGGTAACCCCCCAAATAGTAGGATTCATATAAGGAACCCTAATAAAGGCCCAAGGTTTCTTAATCAGGTTCCTACATTAGCCGAGACCCTAAAGCCTCAGCAGTAAACCCTAAAAACTAATTCAGAACCCCAAAACCCCTAAATCCCAAGCCCAGAACCCCAAACCCGAAGCCCCGAAATCCTAGACACCGAACCCTGAACCCAAACCCGAAACCCTTATGGGATCCCTAAACAGAACCCTTAAAGGATCCCTTGCAGAACCCTTATGGAACCCCTTTCAGGAACCCGCGTACCCTCTGGGAAGCCCATGTAGATCCCTTATAGGAGCTCTTTTTAGGAACCCTTGTAGAATTGAAGCCGTTTTAGGAGCCCTTACAGGATGATCCCTGCAAGGAACCCTTGTAGGATCCCTTATAGAACCTTTTCGAACTCTAATAGGGCGAGCCCTAAAAGGAAGCCTTTTAGGATCCCTCATAGAACCCATATGGATGCCTTGAAGATCCCTTTATTAGATCCCATGTTATAGATCCCTTATAGATCCTTTATAGAACCCTTATAGGATTCCTTTTAGGATCCCTCAAAAAAACCCTTATACTCTAAACCCTAAATCCTAAAGGGAACCCTTATAGAATCCTTGTAGATCCCTTATAGACTTACAGGATTCCCTTTAGGATCCCTGGTCCTGAAAGGATCCCTTTACCTATAGTCTCCATTGTAGTTCCTTTTTTGGTTAACCAAAAACTATACTATAGGATCCTAACCATAAAACTGGTTAACCAAAAAATGGAACTACAATGGAGACTACCCTAAACCCTAAACCCTATAGGTAGAAGCCTTTTAGGGGCCCTAAAAGAGCGAGCACCAGGCCACCGCCGCCACAGCCAGGGCAGAGCTTGAGAAGGCCCTGCTTTGCGCTTTCGGGGCTTCCGGGGCCTACTCTGGGGTTCCTTTAAAGGAGCCCGGAAAGGCGCCCTTAAGGGTTCCTTTAAGGGTACTAGAGGGATCTATATAATCGTTCCCTTTAAAGGCTTCCTTAAGGGGGTTACTACAAGGGTTCTCCCTAGGGCAATATTAAGTTAATATAATATACTTAACTGTTGGATGATTGCAGTTTTGTTTTTAAGGGATCCTTCCTTTACGGGTTCCGTCAACTGTGTTGGCGCGGGGTGTAGGCTTCAGGGATTCAGCACTTCAACAATTTGCGGTATGAAGTTTCCGGCTCAAAACGCTCAACCCTAAACCCATCGAGCCCGAAGCCAAGAACCGTAAACCATCCTAATGTAGGAGCCTGATTAAGAAACCCTGGTCCCATAAGCCCCTAAATAGTAAGATCCAAAAAAAGAGCCCTAATAAAGACCCAAGCTTTCTTAGTCAGGTTCCTATATCAAACCCCCCAAAACCCTTATACTACCCTTTCAAGGAACCCTTATAGAACCCTAATAAAGACCCAGGGTTTCTTAGTCAGGTTCCTACATTAAACCCCAAACTCTTAGCTATCAGGTTTCCAGAGTCTAGTGGCGGCGTCTCCTTCCCTAAGGCTCCATGTACCCATGGCATATAGTATATACTTAGGCCTTAACGTACCTATATAGGGACCCCTTTAAGGCTTAAGTATCTACTATAAAGGTACCATGGACCCTTCTATCCTAAACCCTATAAAACCCTTATAGAACCCCTTAAAGGAACCCTTACCCAGACCCGCGGGAGGATCTAGAAAGTAGATCCCCTAATTTGGGGCCCTGTACTACTAAGGATACTTTATAGGAACCCCCATTAAGGGATCTACTTTTTGGATCTTTCCGGGGGGTCTGGGTAAAGGAACCCCTTAAAGGCTTAAGTATCTACTATAAAGGTACATGGATCCTTTGGGCTTCGGGCGTCTGCGTGTGCGAACTGCGCACCTGACGCTTCTTCCTGTGATGATTCCATCCTTTAGATCAGGGACCCAAAAAGCACATAAGCATAAGCATTTTATAGGGATATAAATCCCTACCCTATTGGGCTTCATTATAAGGGGGTTTATATGGGATATCCCTATCCTTATTTTTGCTTCCTGTGATGTTTCCATCCTTTAGAGGAATCCTTAAGGGAGCCTTTATAGGAACCTTTACCCAGACCCCCGGGAGGATCCAAAAAGTAGATCCCTTAATGGGGGTTCCGCTAAAGTACCCTTAGTAGTATAGGGGCCCAAATTAGAGGATCTACTTTCTAGATCCTCCCGGGGGTTCTGGGTAAAGAAACCCTTGTGGTCCTGATTGTTTCATGGTTCACGCTAAGGAAAGTGGAGTTCGATATGGAATATCAGTGTGCGACTAATCTGAATTTCATCATACCCGGAACAAACCCTACACCCTTAAACCCCTAAACCTTAAATCCTAACCCCCCGAGCCCTAAACTTGAAGCCCCCCCACGCCCTACAAGCTGCAATCCCCAAAGTCTTGAACTGAGAGCCCTGAAACCCTAAACCCAGAGACTCCAATATCCCTTGGGTTTGGAGTGCTATACTTGAGGGTTTAGGGTTTAGGGTTTAGGTTACCTGTTCCTTGAAGGAACTCTATACTTTTTCTCACCGGTTACTTCAAAGTTCAGAGGCCCAACAGAGTGAGAGTACAAATGTCGGCTTGTTTCGATTGATTATGAGCTCCTCTACCCCCAAAAAGCATTAAACCCAAACCCTACAGCCCCAAACCCTAAACCCCTAAAGCCCTAAAACCCTGAACCCGGAAACCCCCAACCCTAGACCTTCCAGATAGTAGATCCCCCTACCCTGCCGAAGCATCTTCTGCCCCCAGCTCGAGTCAGCCCGACGTCCCAGTCCGAAGGCATGCCAGTGTCGAGATTCACCCTGTCCGTGTCGGTCGACATTCCAAGTTCCGACCACGTCTTCTTCGAGTCCGAATCTGTTTGCGTCACGAAGATCCGAGCAGTCGTCTAACTCGACGCTGTTCGCCGTGCTGCCGCATGGGATGTTTGCCCGGGCCAGGGCTTTTTTATGAGCAAGTCGCTGCCGGCAGACCCAGAGAGCCCAATACCCCTTCATTAAGGAACATACCTTGAATTGCAAGGGGCTTCATATTATGATTTCAGCTATATTCCTTAATTCCCTTATAGAACCCCTATAGATCCCTTTAAGGAACCCTTTAAGGAACCCCTTGTTATGATTTAAGCTCTATTCCTTAATTAAGGGATATTGGGTCCTCTGGGGACGTCCGAGCGTCGGCCGGGCTTCGTGCATGGCTATGGTGCTACTGGGGAGACCCAGACCCCTTAAGGGAGGATCCAAAAAGGAGATCCCTTAATGGGGGTTAGGGGTTAGGGTTTGGGGTTTAGGGTTTAGGCGATAAAGTACCCTTAGTAGCATAGGGGCCCAAATTAGGGGATCTACTTTCTAGATCCTCCCGGGGGGTGCTACTGGCAAAGAGGCGCTGGGAGAGAAGCTTCGCAGGCTGCCCAGAGGACCCAAGATCCCTTAATTAAGGAATACCAGGGCTCCTTTAAAGGGATCCTTAAGGGTTCCTTTAAGGGATCTATAGGGTTTAAGGGATTCTAATATCCCTTAATTAAGGAATATAGCTTAAATCATCATATGTACTTTCAGGTATACTCCTTACTTAAAGGGGTATTGGGCTCTCTGGGTGAATCCAAACGGGTCGCTTGGGGATGTGGGTACCCAGAGACTCCAGCGTCCGTTTATTAAGGAAAAGCCCTTTAAAGGGTTCCTTTAAGGGTTCCTAGAAGTTATCTACGGGGTTTAGGGTGTAGGGGACTCTAATATCTGTTAGTTACGGTATATACTTTAAAATATAGTAGGATCCCTAAGATGATTTAAGGTATATTCCTTAGTTAAGGGCTACTGGAGTCTTTGGGTAGTTCTCTAAACTAGGCTCGTGCTTTAGGTCCAATAACTACTGCGGCACCCTCAAACAAAGGACCTTAAGCGGGACCCTAGTTTAGAGAACTACCCACGCAATAGTCTAGCAATAGGGTGTAGGGCTTAGGGCCAGTTTAGGGATTTTGCAAGATTTGTGTGAGGCTTTATACAGGCTTCGTACGGATGTTTCCGAAATATTAGGGATTGAGCAGGTGACGGTATTCTAGGGGTTTCTAGGGTTGTCCAAGTTAGAAGGTGAAGAAGCAGCTGGACGCCAATGCTGAGAGAGCTGCTTGGCTCAAACACCGCCTTTTCTGACGTACTCCGGTTTAGGGTTTAGGGTTTAGGGTTATCTTGTATCTAGGAACAGGAGTATACCGCAATCATGTGAGCCGAACCCGTACCCCTGAGGGTCCAAGTGCCCAATAATCATATACTCTCCCAAATATCAACCTACGGAACTACCACCCGACGCCCAACTACCTGAATATTGGGTCCTTTGGACCCTTGGGGTGTACTTCAATCTATACCGCTGAGCGACAGTTTCTGGAGCGTCTTGGTGCAGAACGCCAGAACCGTCGACCACTGTACTTAGCGTGGTAGGGTTGCGGGTATAGGGTTTAGGGTGTAGGGTCGATTTAGGCTTTAGTGTTTAGATCATAAAACATGTTTCCTGTGTGAGTGTTCCTTGTATAGGTACCACAATAGACTATACTGTACCCCTAAACAAGTATTCGGTTTGCTAAAGCCGCTTTACTAGTCTAGAACGCTAGGGACGCTTGAAATCGATACCTAGAAAATTGGTGCTACCAGTATGTATAAGTACAGTTACAATCCTTGCTACCAAGTGCCATGATCCTAAAACCCCTAAGACCCTACAGAATCTTATAAGGATCTCGTGTCAGAGTCGTTTCAGCAACCCTGTAGGTTGCTAAGGCCCGCGACCCTTTTCGTAGGCCGTATATATGTCTTTGCGGTGCACCCTAAACCCTAAACCCTAACCCTAACGCCTAAACACCAAACCCTAAACTCGAAACACCAAACCCCAAACTAAACCCTAAACCCCAAACCTAACCCTAACCCCAAGCCTAACCCTAACCCTAAACCCTAAACCCCTAAACCCTAAACCCTAAACCCCAAACCCCTAAACCCTAAACCCTAAACCCTAAACCCCTAAACCCTACACCCTAAACCCTAAACCCTAAACCCCTAAACCCTAAACCCTAAACCCCTAAACCCTAAACCCTAAACCCTAAACCCCAAACCCCTAAACCCTAAACCCCTAAACCCTAAACCCTAAACCCTAAACCCAATCCTGACCCAAAGGCCTATAAAGCCTAACCCTAAACCCTTAACGGGTACCCGATGATAGAACCCCATAGTACCCCTTAGAGGGTCCCCTAAACCCTACATTATAGTACCCTTATAGATCACCTTATAGTAGCCCTTTTTGACCCCTTTAAAAGCAACCCTGAACCCTATCGATCCCTTTAAAGGAGCCCTCATAGATCTCTGACCTCTATGGATACCTAAAAAACCCCATAGTACCCCTTAAGGGGTCCCCTAAAGGAGCCCTAAACTGCCTAAACCGCGGTGAGGTTCGCAAGTTCCAGTTGGATGCCACAGGGCGCCGGAAGAATCACGTGGTCTTCAGCATGAAGGCGCCGTTTGGGCGGCTTTAGCGTTCCCTTTTAAGGGATCTATAAGGGTTCCTTTAAAAGCAAGTATAGGATTTTAGGGTTGAGGGTTTCGGGTTTGCGGGTTTAGGGTTGAGGGTTTAGGGTTTTCGGGTTTAGGGTTGATGGTCTAAAATAGTTTCAAATGTTTAGTTCAGGGATTAAGGTTTGGGCTGGTTGAAGGGGGATGGCTTTGGATCTTAAACTTGGCTGCAGGACCATGGGACCTAGTAAGTGGGATTAGGATTAGGGTATCTGTATAGCCCCAGACTAAGGTTCTTATCACCCACTCAGAACTACCCATGAACCTTCCGCATCAGTATGTGTGAGTGTGCAACGTATCGTTTCATGCTCCGCCATGTCGACATCTGCGCCTGTTGCAGAAGGCAGAATCTCCAGAACACCTTTTAACGGCAGAAAAACATCAAGTGGCTGTCGTACATTGTTGTTTGCACACTCTAGTAGGATGCCAGAGATGACCATGATCATGACCCTGAAAATCTAAGTCACAAGATTTCATGGCGTTTTGTCATGTTGGTAAAGACTGCGAGAAGAATTATGATTCTATTTGTGTTGCTGGTCGTGGTGGTGCTTGTTGGTGCGTGTGACTACCGGTTGGGACTTCCTTCGCTACCGCTCTTGCTGTAGATGAGGACCATTGACCATATGGCCGTGCTCGCAGTGAAGATTCTGTATTACTATTTTCACATGTCTATTGAGTGGAGAGTTTAGGGAGGTCACTTGCGGACGTGCGGCTGTGCTGCGTCTCCAGTGCAAATAGTCTACGGCATCGCAAGCTTAAAAGACATGAAGACATGCAGACGGGGCATGAAATCAGTTACCGCCACGCGGAGTAAAGTATTCGACGTGCGAGGTAGCATTGATTGTTAGCACACTGGCGGTGATGATACTGGCATGGTTTGCTGATGGTGGTGAGGCGGCTGTCACGCTGAGGTCTCATGAATGGGCTATGGTGATGATCGGTGATGGTGATAATGAGGACGATGGTGATGATAAGGGTAGTCTTGGCTGTAACGCCTTGATGGTGGTTGAGACACCCTATAAACCCTAAGCCTTAACCAGCCCTGTAGCAGGAGCACGTGGAGGCCGCAGATGTATCCGTGCAGCGCATGCAAAGCCTGGCAGGCAGAGCGTACATGGCACAACCCTATAAACCCTAAACCCCTAAACCCTAAACCGCTAAACCCTAAACCCTAAACCCTAAACCCTAAACCCTAAACCCCAAAACCCTAAACCCTAAACCCTAAACCGGTTTAACATGGTTCAATGTTCAATGCTTCGGGGGCTCTTGAGGGTTTGATAGGTTGTTACGGTGTAATGTAGGAACCTGATTAAGAAACCCTGGCCCTATAACCCCCAATATAGTAGGATTCATAAAAAGGAACCCTAATAAAGGCCCAAGGTTTCTTAATCAGGTTCCTACATCAAACCCCCCAAAACCCTTATACTACCCTTTCAAGGAACCCTTATAGAACCCTAAGAAAGGCCCAGGGTTTCTTAATCAGGTTCCTACGTTAGGGTTTGGGGGTTTAGGGTTGTGACGGGGTTTGAAGTCGACCATCAGGCTTGGGGGTGCACGCTTTTGACTCAGACAACTCTAAACTTCCCGAGCTCCTAAACTTTAAGCTTTGCAGCGCAAATCCTGGCAAAAAAGCGCTTCCGGAACTTTCAAAGGGTTTAGGGTTTAGGGCCTAAGCCCTAAACCCAAAACCCTAAAACCCTGCACGATCCTTGTGTGCTTCTGCTCGGGCAGACAGCAACTGCCACCTGGGACCTGGGAGGTAGCAAGAAGACAGTCGTGAACAAGTTCGATGTTGAACTGGCACAGCACTATCGCAAGATTTACAGGACAACTGCGTGGAATGTACGCGGCTTTGGTTGGAAAATGGTGCCGACCTGCAGCGTGGTACTGTCAACCAGCCCGAGTGGCACGCGCTGAGCTTCGCTCTCGAAGGCATCGCGAGACACATCCTTGAGGCCGTGAACCTTGCGATCCTGGTGAAGGACCGGAGCTTGCCGGGTTGTCTTTGAAAGTGGAGGCGGGGGTTGGAGAGATGCCTTGATGAGGCAGCTGGTGCATGGCCGGTGCATGACCCCAACTTGGACGGGAACATGGGTTCTTTCGGGGATAGTCTGGGTTCTTGTTAAGGATTTAACTGAAGTTACCATTATATATATATATAGAGAGTAAATAATAAGGAAAGCTTAAATTAAATTAGAACCCAGTGGTGCGGTGCGGCTTCCCATGCAGTGCAGCATCTGACAGGACTGTCGCACTGCTCTTGCGCTGGCACGCCTGGCTCGACGGAACCCTTGAAACAAGCCGTAGAGCCTTTATGGGGTCTATCCTAGTAGTAGAGTAGGTAACATTTAACCTTTTGGGGTAATATAATCCCCCTAAACCCTAAACCCAAAACCCTAAACCCTAAACCCCTAAACCCTAAAACCCTTATATTATGATAAAGGTCAACCTTCGGGGTTCCCCATGATACCCGACAAGTAGGCTATAGGGTTCCTTTAAAGGATCTATAAATGATCTATAGGGTTTAGGGTTTAGGGGACTCCAATATCCCTTAGTTAAGGAAGATCCCTTAATTTGTAGTCGGATCCCTGATAAGATTTAAGGAAAATTCCATCATTACGGGATAGTGGATTCTTTGGGAAACCTTAAACCCTGAACCTACTAAACCCTAAGCCTGCGGTGCCTTAAACCTGCAGCACCGGACCTCCTGAACCCCAAACCCTAGAACACCCTGCAAGCCCAAACCCTAATCATACATAAATCCTGCAATACCTTAGGGACCCTAAACTATGGGAATTATGGTATATTCCTTATTATGGGTACTGCAGGATTTATATCATCAACCGCATGGTAATACCTTACAAAGTCCTCATTCGGCAGCCTCGATCTCGGTAAGGAGCCCTTCGAGACACCTTCTAAAGAATTTGTTTTACTAATTACAGAAATGCGAAATGGGAGTTTCCGAAAATAGGGGACCCTAATATAGTGCCCTAAATAGTAGGATCCTTATTATAAGGATCCCAAAATAAGGTACCCCTACTTTTCGGAAACTCCCAAATGTCCAAGGAACCCTCAAGGATTATTAGTGAGGAACCCTAAACCTTCGAACCCCTAAGCGCCTAAACCCCAACCCCTAAACCCAAAAGGCTGACACCCTAATGCCCTAGCAGACTCCAATATCCCTTTATTAGGGAATATTCCTTAAGTTCAAGTATATTAGGGATCCTACTACATGTTTAAAACCCTATTACTTTGCAGCAAGAAGCCTCTGCGGGCTCGTTCTTCAGGAGTCCTCCGCAAAGCGACCATCGAGAAGATGACGGACCGCGCTTCCCTTTAAGGGTACTTTTAAGGGATCTCTAGGTGTTCCATCAAGGGTTCCTTTAAGGGTACTTTGAGGGGATGTTTAAGGGTACTTTTTAAGTGTTCCTTTAAGGGTTCCTCTAAGGGTACTATATGCTTCTATAACAGGGTTCCCTTCAAGCACACGATAGGCTCTATCTTGAGGTTCCCGATAGGTTCTTGAAGTTAAGTGTTTTGGGGTTCTGTAGAGAGTTCCTAAACGGGTGTCCTAAAAGGGTGCCAAGTGGGTTTAGGGATTTAGGACTTCCTTTAAAGTAGGTTTTGGGGTTCTGGGTTCAGAGGTTCCTGTCAAAAAGGTTCCTCGAAGTCATTGTATCATGGGTTTTGTGAGTCAAAGCTTCATAGGGTCTGGGGATTTTCTGGCATAGGGTTTTAAGATCTTGGCGATGTAGGATGATTATACTACACGGGTTTAGGGAATTGCAATCTTCTGGGCTTCTGAGTAACCAGGGAGAAAAAAGTATACACTTTTATTTCATAATGGTTCCTTTAATAAAAAAAGTATTAAACCATGATCCGGAAGCGTTTCAGGTTCAGCTCAGGGAGTCCCCGTACCACGTTTAGGGTTTAGGGTTTAGGGGTTTAGGGTTTAGGGTTTAGGGTCCAACTGTCGGAAGTTCACTCGTGATGGTTGCTTCCAAGCTTTTCAGGAGGTTCATGCGGACGTCTGCAGAATTCCAGCGGAACTATCGGCCACGTCATTCGGTAAGCAGTACGCCCCTTTCTGCTTTCAATTTTTGGATTGTGGTTCAAGGTATAATGCTTTCACACAACACCTTTAACCCTAAACCCCAAACTCTAAACCCGGTAACCACTAAACCCTAAATCTTAGACTATTAACCTACTTGTATCCCCAAACCCTACAAAATAGTAGGTTATGACCCCTGAATTAGAGGGTATAACCCTTAAAACGGTAGGTTTTTGGATCCCCAAATAAAACCCTAGCAATCAATTAGGTGGCTTGGAGATGCCCGGCTTGGGGTTAGTGTCATCTCGGAGATCTAATAACGCCCCTCCCAACTCCTAGAACCCCAACGAAAGACCTACCTTTGGTTAGTAGGGAATGGAAGAATGGTAGTAGTAGTAGTAGTTATAATTGTACACCATTCCTCCATTCCCTACTAACCAAAGGTAAGAAGACAGGAAACTGAAAGACAACACCAATCAAGATGAATCTTCAAACAACACGACGGGGGTGGGAAACAGCGCAAGCCTAAGCCCTAAAACCCTATAAAGCCAGTCCCTTTTGGCTAAACCCTAGGCCCGAGGCCCCCAAACCTCAAACCGAGTTCTGAATGCGATCGTTCCGCTTCGCCACCGTACTGGCACCGTTTACGATCTTCGGGGCCCATCTGGTGAAGACTGCTATTCCGGTCCGAGACCGTCCAGAGGTTCCTCAGCTGGTTGTCCCTTTTTCGGCAGAAGGGGCATTCTTCTCTCCAGAGCCGATATACCGGGGCTTTCCTCAGCAGAAGCAGAGAAGTGCGGCTCGGCAGCACCTGTGCACGAGGCGATGTACACCATCCCACACGGACTTCCCGACTCTCACTACCTGCATTCAGTGTGCCGTCTGGCACTGAATTCGGTGGACGTTGGTGACAAATACTCATCAAAGTCTTTTGTGGAATGGGGGGTGCGAAACTGCTCGAACTCCTTCAGGCGTCAGAGATTCACAAGAGACTCCGGTCATCCTCTTCCCCTACAAGAGGTTGCGTTAAGTCGTCCCGCCCTGTGTGAAGTCATCCCTTTGGCGCGTGGACATGGGGATAAGCATATCCTGGCCCTATCGAGTTAATGAGGCAATATATTCGTAAGTAGTCATGAAGTTTTGGCTGGTGGTTGTTTTAGATGGGTTTTAGCACCTGTTCGTGATCTCGTCGCTAGGCTTCTCCTTGCGTGTAGATGGGGATTTAGATGTCTAACGTTCGAACTTCAAAGATTGGTGGACTAGACTGTCCGGAATGTATGTGTTTTGTAAACATCTTGGGGCGGCGTCTACTTGCGGAACGGACAAATCGCCTGCCAGTGCTATATGCTTTGTAACACCTTCTGCGACGGCGTCTACTTGCAAAACCGTCGAACAGGCTGTCTTGAATGTGTGTTTTGGTGTTGAACTGCAGTGATTCTGCTGTTTGCCTTGAGTGAAATCGAGCGTTTGCATGGGGAGTGGCGGGTGTTCCTCAAGTTTTCGTGCGCTGTGATGCCAATGACGTGTGTCTTGAACGTGTGCTTGTGAAATCGTGCGTCTAGCTGGGGAATAAGGGTGGTGGGGTGGGTTTGTTTTGGGAGGGCCATGATATCTCACCGGAGGGTATCGTTCACCCCAATATTTACATCTACGACCGGGTATCGTTCAACATGGTGTAAGGCTTGAAGCCGGAGAGGGAGTGGGTGGTGCATCCCTCGCGCCAGCGGGTGCTTGTGAAATCGAGCGTGTGCATGGGGAATGGCTGGTTGTCGTGCGCTGCAACGCCAATGATGTGTGTCTACAGCGGGTGCTTCGGAAATCGAGCGTGTAGTTGGGGAATGGCTGGTTTTGAAGTGCTGTGATTCTGTCTTGAGCAGGCGCTTGTTACATGTTTGAAAGCACGTGCACATGGTGATTAGCTGCCACACTGGCAGACTTATCAGGGCTCCCGGACATAATTTCCAAAGAAAGCCTGCGCGCGGCTCTCGAAATCCTAAATTGAAGTCTGCGCTAGAAATGTGCTAGGAAGCGCGTGGCCATGCGGAAAGCCCTGTGCAGCTATGCTTGTGGTGTGACTTCAATCGCCCTGGTGTGACTTCACGCGTTTCCGCGTGACCATGCGGTGGCGCGACTTCACGCACCCTGGGGCGACATAAAGCTACTTCTTGTAAGCCTTACGCGTGCTTTACGAAACTTACAAAGCCCTGTAAGCCCCCTGCAAGACCATATAAATCGTATAAAACCCGAGACGCCAATCCCTAAGCAGCCATCGAATCAACCATAGAAGCTCGAAGCGCTAAACTTGAAGGTTTGGGATTCCAAGCCATCTACACAATCATGATGGACAAAATCATCATGAAACCCTCGCCATGAAGTCGAAGAATCTTTTAAAACCCTACAGAATTGTTCTAAATCCTTTCATAGCCTTACTGGCATGTCTGCCGAACCCGGAAACCCTAGAACCCTAAAGCCGTAACACCCTAAAACCCCTAAAACCCTAGACCTTAGACCCTAAAGCATCCTAAAGCCCTAAACCCCTAAACCCTAAGCCCCGAACCCTGAACCCTAAGCCCTAAACCCTGAACCCTAAGCCCTAAACCCTGAACCCTAAGCCCTAAACCCTGAACCCTAAGCCCCAAACCCTGAACCCTAAGCCCTAAACCCTAAGCCCTAAGCCCTAAACCCTGAACCCTAAGCCCTAAACCCCGAACCCTAGGCCCTAAGCCCCGAACCCTAAGCCCTACTTTTCGTTGACTGACTTCTCTGCAGGAGTGCTTGGAACAGGCGCACGCCGCCGAACTGGAGGTTGGAGAGCTGTGGTTTATGGTTTAATATAGGCTGGGCTTTGGAGTACCATACTTTAATACTCTTTTTCTTAAAAGAACCATTATGACATAGAAGTCTATACTTTTTTCTCCCTGGTTACTTAAAAGGCCTAGTAGGTCTTTTGGGGTTTAGGGGTTCTTTTAAAGGGTTCTATCAGGGCTCCTCCTTTTGGGACTATAGAGTTTAGGGTTTAGGATGGGGGCCTCAACAATTACCTATACTATCTTGGGGGGTTCCTGATTATAATTATAGTGTAGTGGGTCCCAAAACCCTATTGCAATTATCAAGGCCCCTATATTGGGGGGTTTGGGTGTTCTGCGAGGTTTCCGTAAAGCCCTACACGAATGGTTTCAGAGCCCAGCTTTTCTCCACGATTGACCCTTCCTTGAGGGTTCAAGGCGTTCGGGTTTAGGGTTTTAGGGTTTCTATTTGGGTTTAGGTCGAGAATTAGGGTTATCTGGTTTAGGGTTATTTGGGGTTTGGATAGTATGTTCGTAGGTCTGTGCTTTGGGTACGGATAGTAGTTTTGTGGGTTAGTATTCGGGAGGGTATATGATTGTTAGGTACTTGGACGCTTAGGGTTGTAAAACCCGTATAGGATAAAAACCGAATAAAATTCACAGAACCACAGATTCCTTCTAGGCTTCCATTGAGGGTTCAGGCTCAATTGTAGTATATTAGGGTAGAAGATGTCCCACACCCCCATATGCATATATATATATACACATGTGTACATATATATATATGTATGTATGTATACATATATATACACACAGACATACACGTACATAGGCATATATGTATGTATGTATATATATATATTATACGGTTTTTCATTCCTTTAAGGCATCCATTGAGGGTTCGAAGGAAGGGGTTCCGAGCCTTACAAGAAAGGCTCAGAGCGCTGTGGCGCTGGCCAGGCGCGAGGTGCAAGAGAGGCAGGAGCCCCGAGTCAGAGCCTTTAATATACAGTAGAAGCCAAAAAGTTGGAAACCCAATAGCCTCAGTCCCTAAGAGTAATGTATAGGGAATCCCAGCACTAATTGTCCTTAATCCGGTTTCCAACTTTTGGGGGTCCCCCCCACTATAAGGTTTAGGGTATAGGGGTTTAGGGGTTTAGGGGTTTAGGGGTTTAGGGTTTAGGGGTTTAGAGGTTTAGGTGTTTAGGGGGTTAGGGTATGGG
>BGNK01002706.1:0-12278 GCA_003297005.1 Symbiodinium sp. clade A Y106
GGGTTTTGTTAGGACTGTGAAATAAGGGTCTTGGATTTTGCGAAGTAGAAGTACAGGTGCATGCATCAACTGATGCAGACCATGGCGGGAGAAAGGGCCACTGCACTTTAAAAAAAAAAAGAAGCCCCGGAAGCCCCAAGATCTCCTGCTGAACCTTGGTAGCTGAGTGGATACGCTTCACACTTCTTGGGTTAACTTGGCGCTCTTCTGGTTGGATCTTAGGACTTTAACTTTTTAGGTTTCTATATGAACCATAATAAGGAGGCTAAAAGTTTAACTTTTTGGAGGCGTTCAGAAGTCAGCCAAGATAATATTACCCTGAGTGGATAACGGTTTAGGGTTTAGGGTTTAGGGATACACTTTACACTTCTTTCGATAATATTACCCACTTTAAAACGAAGAGTGTACACTTCTTGGGGCTTATGAACTCAGCAACTAAAGAAACGAAAGCCTTGAGGGGCTTTGTGGTCAGGCAGCCGCAGCAAGGCTCAACAAGCCGTCTTTTTGGCTATCTTTCTTCCCTAAACCTTAAACTCTAAACTCTAAGCCCTAAACCCACCCCTTAAAGCCCTAAACACAGCCAAAACCCTTAGACCCTAAATCTTAGGCCCTAAACCTCTATGACTCTATGTAAACCGAGCAGGTTGTTCGAAGAACACTGCCGTTTATAGTTTATAATACAGTATTTGCGCCAAAAAGCGCAAACGCCTTAAAAAGAAACATGTGAAAGTTGATCAAGCTTGAGAGCCTCCCTTAACCCCACATCTAAATCCCAAATGCGCGAACCCCACTTCTACAACGAGAAACGACTTTTCTTGGCTGGCTTCGATTTTGGTTTCCATGTTTTGTAGAATATGGAGGCTGGAAGCCTTTAGTTTCAGGATTGGTTCAGAAGTCGGCCAAGCTTTTCCAGGCTTCACCCTCTGCTTGTATATATGAAACTCGGGGGCTCTCTCCACTAACCACAGTGACGGGCTGCCTGGTTGCATCGCGTAGGCATCTTAACGGTTAAGTATTGTTGATGACGAACTCCTGCACTATGCATACCAACCAAGATTATTATTCCCAGAGCTCCCATAGTTTGAGCTATGATACGTCAGCTACTGCAAGATTTTGTCTATCAGCCGTGTGAGTGGTATTCAGGTTAATGGAGACCCCACTAGATGTCAAGCGTAGCTTCATTTCAATGCCCACGACCTGGTTCCATGCATGTCTTATGCACCTGGCCGCCGAGCTGCGTACAACCATGACATCTGCGCTCGCCGCGCTCCCGAAACCCCCAGCCAACCCAAAGAGCCCTCAAGTTTAAGGGCTTTCGCGGTTTTGAGTTTTGGTTTGGTTTGAGTTTTCTGGGTTTTTGTCAGGGTCTTCATAGGGTCTTATAGTAGCTGTACGTGTTGAAGGAAGGATGAGTTGCATACCCTTCAGAGGGATACCCTGTATAAAATCACCACAGGCTTTAATAAAGTGGGTTGTTTTAAGTTGTAGAAAGGGCTTTGCTTTCGGGCGTTTTAGGGGTTTAGCATAGCACGAGCCTCTAGCTACGGCATCGGGCACGCACATTGCATCATGGATCCTAACAGCACGGTGATTTGTAAATGTTTTCCTTCAGGCCCTTCGCAGGGAACCTTCGCTACACCCGACGCCTATGCGTCAAAAGCTAGCCTAAATCCAGGCACTCTTGTTAAGATTCTCAGCCATGGTTCCGGGCAGCCGCTGATAACCTCGGTTCCTGAGTCGTACCCGTTTGCCCTTTCTATTTTGGGGTCCCTTTTTTAAAATAAAAACAGTAGGAACAAGGGTACCCTTATTATAAGAGACTGGTACGCCGTTATTATCAAGGGGCTACTCAGAAACCTAGTAACACATCTGCAGAGCTTGTGTTTTCCAGTTTATGGCTTCAGGGTGTAAGGTTGCATGATTCTGTATGGCTAACGTGTGTAGGGCTTCGGGCGGGTGTCTTGCATCCATGTTCAGCAGAACCCAGACCTTCAAGGTTCTCTAAATCTGGGTTGGGTCCGCTAGGTCCCAAAATAGTATGGCTTGGATACTGCCCCCACTCAGTAACAGTTGACTAATATTTACAGTTTTGGTATATGAGGCCCGTATTAGTAGCCCTATTTTTGACTGCTACTGTATGGGGGCAGTACCCAAAGTATGGCACCCTTCTATAGTGTTACCCAGAGGGTCCATATACGCTGCTATTATGGAATTAGGTCCCAAAGACCATAATGGGGATGGTCTTTTGGGACCTACTTCCATAATGGTAGTATATTTGGACCCTCTGGGTTAAGTGTCAGTTCAAGCGTAGGCTTTAGCATTTCGGGCCCGGGGGACTGCTCGCAACTAGATCCTAAACCTTATATATTCTTGGCGTTCTTCTGGTTGGCTCTTAGGACTTTAACTGTTTGGGTTTCTATATTTAACTATAATAAGGCCTTAAAAAAGTTTGACTTTCAGGAGGGCTTCAGAAGTCAGCCAAGTATTAACGTGAACCGCAGTCTTCCCTTATCGTCCCGGAAGTGTGTAACATACACCACAACCCAACTCCGATTGTTAAGGGCTATGTTGGGGAAAACCGGCAACAAAAGATTGGCAGCATGGTTGTCGCAGCGAGATCTAAATCCAGAGTCCGCGCGTTTTGAGGGGACCCCCTAAGCCCTAAACCCTACCTTGACCTACCAAAACCTACTTTTTTGTAGGTTCTTATTATAAACCCTAATATGAATTTTATAGGGACCCTACAAAAAGTAGGTTTTGGAGGGTTAAGGTAAACCCTAAAGCCAAAACCCTAAACCCCTTCCATGATGGCAAATTGCCTCGGCTCTTCGTAAGTGCTTTCAGAGGCTTTGCGGCGCTTCCCCAGAGCCTTTGATAAGCCGCTTAATCCTATAATGTACATGTCATGTAAAACCCGTGCAAACGGTATGTTCTTTCCTCAAGCGATATCCGGTTCTCTGGGTTAGATTCACAGCCCTAAACCCCAAAGCACCCTAAACAGAAAGCCCTTTAAACCCTCATAAATCCTACGCCACAGTAGGGTCACCCGAGATCCAGTGTATACGCAGGAAAGAGTTCCTTGAAGGGTTTTGGGTTTCGGGACTCAGGGCTTAGGGTTTAGGGCTTCAGGGATTTCCGGTTTGAGGGTTAAGGGTGTAGAAACCTGAACAAACTGAAATACTCTTAGGGTTCCTTACTAATCCCTTGATTAAACACACCCCTAATAAAGACACTGTGGGGCCAATCCTCCCGGAAAGTCATTATATTATATTCATACAATTGGCGTTCTTCTGGTTGGATCTTAGGACTTTAAGTTTTTGGGTTTCTATATGAACCATAATAAGGAAGGGTTTAGGTATACCTCAACCTACCAAACCCTAGATTGTTGTAGGTTCTGATTATAAGCCCTAATATGGAATTTATAGGGACCCTACAAAAAAGTAGTTTCTTGTAGGTTAAGGTAGGGTTTGGCATCTCGGATGTAGAGCTCAGTGAGTTCAGGGTTTAGAATGCAAAAGTCAGGGGTTAGGATTTAGGATGCAGGGTTTAGGGTTCAGGATTTGCGATTCAGGGTTTAGGGTTTGCAGATAAGGGTTTGGACAGCAGTATGCTTGGAGGGTCATGAGGAAATCATATGTACAGTTGTCTTATGTATAGCCCTGGTTACTAGGTCCCATGACCCTTTGAGGACAGCGCGCCTGGCTCCCCCTGAGCCAAAAATCCTAGGGCCCTGAACCGTACTCCAGCGTGCAAGTTGCAGTTTAGGGTTTACGGGTTTCGGGGTTTCGGGTTTAGGGCTTAGGGGTTGAGGAGTTTAGTGGTTTAGGGCTTAGTGTTTAGCTCTAGGTTACACCCTTTTTTTAGGGTTTCGGGTTGAGGGTTCAGGCATTGAGGGTCTAGGGTTTCGCAAGCCCTGAAACCGCGAAACCCCAACACGCGCCCTGCCACTGAACAAGGCTTGGCGTTCTTCTGGTTGGCTCTTACGACTTTAACTTTTTGGGTTTCTATATGAACCATGATAAGGAGGCTAAAAGTTTAACTTCTTGGAGGGGTTCAGAAGTCAGCCAAGATAATATTACCCTGAGTGGATAACGGTTTAGGGTTTAGGGTTTAGGGATACACTTTACACTTCTTTCGATAATATTACCCACTTTCCCTAAACTCTAAACCTTAAACCCTAAACCCTAAACCCTCAAGAAGGGGTCTCCTCACCTGTGTTTGAATCCTGGGTTGTGCTTTCCCAGGAGCACCGCAAGCCATGGAACCCAGGGGCTCCGAAACCCTTTTGATGAAGGGTTTAGGGTTTAGGGCCTAGATTTTTTGTAGGTTCTGATTATAAGCCCTAATATGGAATTTACTGTATACGGACCCTACAAAAGCGTAGGTTCTTGTAGGTTACGGTAAATCCTAAACCCTAAACCCAAACCTGATCAAGCGGTTTCGGAGTCTCAACGATTCAGCGCCCTGCTCATTATGAATTTGGGGCAGAGTTTGAGTTGAGAGTTCAGAGATGAGGTATATAAAGGAAAAGGCGAGTGCCAGAGTCGGCATCGTGGTTGCAGGGAGTTATCTAGTTGACTTTTCACAAAGACTAGCCGGTGTTGATGCGGGCATCGGGAAACGCCGGTGACCTGTGTTGAAATGTCGGGTTCGAGCTCCAGTATGGATGGCCTTAAGCCTTAAACTAAACTAAACTAAACTAAACTCATAGAAGTATAGTGCCCCCCCCCCCAGAAATGAAGGCTCCTATACACGAGCCTCAAGCTATAATTTGAATCCGACCTTTCAATGCTTGACAAGGGCCAGGAGGTGGCTTGAAGCAGGAGTTTATGGTTTAGGGCTTAGGGTAGCAGGAGTTCGCGTTTAGGCTATCAGATTTGAAGCCCAAAACCTTCAATCCTAACCGCAAAACCCCAAAGCCTCAACCCTAAACCCTAAATCCTAAGCCCTAAACCCCTAAACCCCTAAACCGCAAGCCCTAAATCGCCAAATCCGTAAATCACTAAACTTTTGAAGGATTCGGCCAGGGCGTTGGAGAGGACTCGTACTTTAAAGGATCATGGGACTTCGTAGCTAGGCCTATAAACAAGGTTCCCTCTAGGGGATCTATAAAGGTTCTATAAAGGATCTCTAGGGTTTTAAGGCTTAAAGGATCATGGGACTTCTTAACTGGGATCATGCAAAATAGGGTAACTATACGTATGATGACGTATAACTAGAATTAAGGTACTTATACCCTGGCGTACTAAAGGGCTACAATAAGGGTTCCTTTAAGGGCTCGTTTGGGGTTTCCTTCAGGGAGCCCCTTCAAGGGTTCCCACGGGTTTAGGGTTGAGGGTTAGGGGGCCCCACCGGTTACGTACTCCGGCGGCAAGGTGGAGAGCCCTGCCGGCCTGCGGGCCCCGGAGGCGGTGCTACACATCGAGCTGGCGGTGCCGCCGGTCGGCCCCACTTGTTACACGCCGCGGTTTTCCTGGGGCTGGAAGCGCGACGAGGTTGTCATGGCGCTTGTGCGGCTGCCTCTTCACTGGTTGAGCCTTCAGTGGACTTCGTGCCAGCAAGGTTCATCCTCGAGGTGGAACGCACCCCCAGCGCCTTCATCTCTGGAAATTGGTGGAGATGCTTCAGCGGACTACTCCCGAAGGCGCCGCCAATTTTTTGGGAGAAGATAGGGCCGATCTGTCCACCGCTGCGGCTCGGTGTAGGCTTTGGGATCTCAGGTATGACCCGAAGCGAAGACCCTAGATGAAACCGAGGTCCTAGATGTGCGAGCTCTTTGAGATCCTACCATTCAGGGATACTTGGAGGATCATGGGACTCGTAAGTAGGGATATAACTAACCTAATTAGGAGTATAAGGGCATATACGTATACAAGTACAGCTACCCTGCTTATAACCCTAGTACAGGTCTCGATCATTGGTCTCATGATCTTTTAAGTATGTCGTACTTCTGTGTTTGTTACACCCTAAATCCGAATCCTAAGCCCCAAACCCAAAGCCTTTTCAAGGAACCCGCAAAGGAGCCCTTAAAGAAACCCTTAAAGGAATCCTGGAAGTGGTCCTGGACGGAACGCTTAGGGGATAGGTCTCAAAGCCACGTACCTGGCCTGTTGGCGAACTCAATGTACGGATGTGGACTGCTGCAACCTTCGTTTGGCTTCACGGTTTAAGTATTAAGGTTCAGGATTTAGGGTTTAATTCAAGTTCAAGAGGAATAGGGGCTAAGGTTTAGGAGTCTAGCTCTCCTACATCGCCGTCTTTGGGAAGTGTTCCTGCAAGCGGCGTCATACCAACAAGAGCTGCCCTCCCAGAGCACCCAGCAGCCCTCAGTCAAGGAATATGCCTGACAAAAAGGGGTTTAAATAATTACCAACACTATTTTGGGGGCTCCTTACTATTTTTGTAGTACAATGGGCCCCAAAACCCTGTTCTGCCCCTATATTAAACCCTAAACCCTCAGCCCTACCAGGGGCCCTAGACGGGTGTTGGGTCTTCTGGGCCGACCTCGCAAACTATGTAGCTCTATCGGGTCTAGGGCGCACCGACAAAAGGCGACGCGCCGGTGCAAGATTTCCTGCATCTCTCTCGGATGAACTTGGAAGATGTATAGCTCGAACAGTGAGCTCCACTCCCAGGTTTTTTGTTGCTTTTGCGCTGTCCGGAAACAGTTGCACGTCTGAGCGTCCTCTTCGGGCTCGGAGGGTTTAGGATTTGGGAGTTTCCGAAAATTAGAGGTACCATATTTTGGGGTCGGACCCTTCTATTTAGGGTACCCGTATAGGACCCTGAAAGACATCCCCCTAGGGGCCCTAAACCCCTGAGAATGTAGAGAACTGCCCATGTAAACTACCCAAATTGCGTATGCTTTGGCCTTAAAGTACCTATATATGAGCCCGGTAAAGCCTAAGTATCTGTTTGAATACATGGACCCTTAAACCCCAAAGCCCTTGTAGATGCCTTACCGGACCCCTTAAACCCAGAGACTCCAATATCCCTGAAAAAAGAAATATACTTTACAGTATAGTAAGATCCCTTATATGATTTAAGGTATATTCCTTAATCAAAGGACATTGGAGTCTCTGGGAAGGATCCCTTCAAGGAGCCGTACTATTTGCGTACATGAACCCTAAGGGATTGGCTTTGGAACATTTGCAGACCCACCCTAAACCCTCAACCCAAGACCTTGAACCCTAAACCACAAAACCCTGAACCCATGCACCTTAAACTCCTAAACCCTAAACCCTAAACCTTCAACCCCAAGCCCAAAACCTGAAACCCTAAACCCTATACCCTAAGCCCAAAACTATTCTTCGAGCCAAGGCCGGTTTAGCAGCCGGGAAGTTTGAGCCGGAGGCCTTGCATGCCTGCCTCGGCTGAGGGTTCCTCTTACAGATACCCTTACAGGGTCTGTATGGGTTCTATAGCATGTAGGGTTTAGGGTTGGGAGTTCCTTCTGGGATCCTTTATTGGTTCTACATGGGTGCTGTCGCGTTTGGGGTCTATGGTGCTCAAGGACCGAATGGACTCCAACAGTTTAGGGTTTAGGGTTTCTGGGCTTGTGCCGGGTACAGGGTTCAGGGTTCAGGGTCCAAGGTTTAGGATTTAATGACGACATGTACTCAAAACGGTTTGAGATTAAATGGCTAATTTACGGATGAATAGTATGTGGGTATCAGGCCCCTTCCTTTTGAGGGTCGTTTGGTCCTCAAGGCTAGACGTCCAAGCACCCTTACTTTGAGAGTTAAAGTTTAGGGGTTCTCACAAGGGTTCCATAAGTGCAGGGCCTTTTAGGGTTTAGGGTTTAGGGTTCTTCAGGGTCCTCTCAAGAAGCAGGTACCTGGGTTTTAGGATCGTAGTGTTGCGGAGGATTTGTTTAAGGGGTTGTATGTGATTATTGGTTACTTGGGCGTTTTGCAATAACTTGTTGTAACTTTATCACTGTTGTTATTGAACTTGTGCTGGCCATGTGGATCGATGCACGGGTGGCAGGGTGGGTCGGGGCTTTAGGTTTTGTAGGTTTGAGGGTCTTGAGGGTTTGATCGTAGGGGTATGTGGGCTTTGCATACGGTTTTTGGTTGCGCTTGATATTTTGATTTACGTCGTCTGTTTTTGGTGTTCTTTCTGTTTCTTTCTCGAGTTTCAGGTTGAGGGTTTAGGGTCTATGTCCATGTGTGTTTTTGTTTTTACAGGTGAAGAGTTTTGAGGCGTTCACCCTAAGCCCCAAACTGTTTGGGGCTGCAGAAGTTGGAATTTAGGGTAAATACCCCTTAATTAAACCCTAAACCCCTAAACCCTAAAACCTAAACCCTAAACCCTCCTTACAACCCTAAACCCTAAACTCTTTACACCCCTATACCCTAAACCGTCTTAGCCTTGAGAGTAGACCCCCATCGTCGTGCAGGCGTCGCCTTTGAGTTTCGCACATGTGCGGGCCTCGTCCGGCTGTCGCGTTAAGGGCTTCGGTTTCGGGATTTAGGGGTTTAGAGCGTTTAAAGGGCTTAGAGTGTTTAAAGGGTTTAGAGGGTTTAGGTTTAGGGGTTTACAGGTTTCGAGTTTAGAGCGCTTAGAAGGTTTAGGGGTTTCGGGCTTAGGGTTTACGGTTTAAATACTCCGACCACAAGATAAGGGGGGTTTTGGGCGCAGGGTCTTCCACAACAGTTTATTGGGGTTTGGGGTTTAGACTTGAGGGTTTGGCGTTTCGGCCAGGATGCGATGGTTGTTTCTATATTAACTAAAGATTCCTGTTTAGGGCAAATCTGGGTTTACGAGTATGCTGCATTATGCTTCTACTTGCCAAGCAGGATTGCCTTGACAACTCTTCTGGCAGTATAACAACTAGCACGTACTTTGGCAATTGTGACAGTTGTGGCCATGGTTAACACTGTGCCTCTTAAAGCAGTTGCCGCCGAAACCCTATATACCCTACTGTCAATACTTCCTTAGAGGTCCCATTATTGTTAAGGTATGATTAGTACCACTCAAAACCCGTTTTAGCTATTAAGGCCCCCACAATAAGTCATACCCTAAACCCTGCTTTCACTGCCACCAGGTCGCCCGGAAGCGGCTTGGCGTGGATGGAAGGCCTTTTGGGGCTTTACGGTTCGGGGTTTAGGGGTTAAGGGGTTCAGGGTTTCGGGTTTAGGGCGTAGGGCTTAGGGTTTCGGGCTTTGGCTGTAGGGGTTAGGATTTAGGACTAAGGGTTAGGGGTTGGCGGTTTGGGGTTTCGGAGGCGGGACCTTTGTTGCTAAGGCATCAGCGAGTAGTACCCTGTGCACCTTTCCTTTGCGGGTTCCCTGATTGAAGCCACACAGTAGGAACAAGTGTACCCTCATTACTAAGACGCTACCGGGGAACCTATAGGGGCTTGATATTGCTCCTGACGACTCCTGATGTCATAGGGACCCGTAGGGGGGTAGGGGGGAGGGGGTAGGGGACTATACTTCCTTAAATAGGCCTTATCAAGTCCTTGTCATAGGTATTAAGGCCCCTACCCCCCTCCCCCTACCCCCCTAAGGGTCCTTATGCTTCTGATACTGAGTATACCTCAAAACCCTGTTCTCATTACTAAGGCCACTATATTGGCTTTTTTGCTCGGAGTGCTTTCACTTGAGCCCTCAGGTTTGTAGAAAGTTGGGTGTAGGTTTAGGGGTTCGGGGCCCTCTTATAGACCCTGAATAGTTTTAGTAGTGAAGTACCAATTATATATGAGGACCCATGTTTTTGGTGTAGTACGCAGGCTTGGCATGTGGGCAGTCACAGAATCCGGAACCTTGAGGGTTCAGGGTTTCGGATTTAGGGGTTTAGGGTTTAAGGTTTAGGGTTACCGTCAGACAACAACCGGCCACACCTGCACTTTAAAGCCCCAGGCCCTACATCTCAATTGCTATTCCCACACATTGCAAAAACTAAAATCCCCAAACCCCAAACTCCAATCCAGAGCCCTTAACCCGCTGAACCCCCAACCCTACATAAATGCCCGAAGCCCGAAGCTTCCTCAGCCCTGAATGGCGCGAAGGCCATACCTTAAGCCTGGAGCCCTAGTAGGGGTCGGAATAATTGCCCATAGTATATATTCCTCAGGGCTCCTGACTACTATAGCTATTTTGCAGTATACCCCAACACCCTGTTCCAACTGCACCCTAAACCCTAAACTCCCTAAACCCTAAACCCTTGTCTGGGCTTTGGAGTACCATACTTTAATGCTTTTTTCTTAAAGGAACCCTTATGAAATACAAGTTTATACTTTTTTCCCCCTGGTTACTGAAAAGCCCAGTTGTTATTTGACAGTTTAAGTTCCTCGAAAACCCCGTTTCGCTTGGAGGCTCATCTTGTGCCATCGTGGGGCACCCGGTCCCAAGGGAAGAGCCGGGGAGCCATAAACTTGATTAATCTGGTTTAGGGTTTAGGGTTTAATGGGTTTAGTTTAAGTTTCCGGTATTTCAGGAATATACCTTAAATCATACTAGTAAGGCTTCTATAATTTACGTGAAGGGGCAAGGGACTTAGTAAGTAGGTTATAAGTAGAGTTATAAGTGCCCTAAATGGAGTTACCCTAACTATAACCCTAATTATAATCAACTTATTAAGTCCCCTGCCCCTTCAAGTAGGGTTTAGGGTTTAATGGGTTTAGTTTAAGCTAGCATAATCAGGAAACCATATGAAACAACTATAGGCCCCTAGTATGGTAACTTAAATTAGTTTCCTTGACAGGAACCCAGTAATTTGGAGAGGTTGTTACAGGTGTTCTTTTGGTCTTCATTTGCTTTTAAAGGTTTCAGAGGGGGTTGAGAAGGGTTGTATCGGGTTTGAGAAGGACTATAAGGGTGTTATCGGAGTACTGTAGTTATTCCAAAACAGACGCCTTAAATATTGTGATACGAGGCGATTAATTCAGGGGTTTGGGCTCTGTGAGGCACAGTTGTCAGGGTGGATGGTTTGTAGAGGGGTTTATCGGGCTTTCATGTGCGTGGTTGTCAAAATTATGGTCCCTTTTTGGGTACCCAGAATATTAGGTGCCGTGCTATATTAGCCAAACAGGGACCCTAATTTTGACAACTACCCATGTGCGTTAACTGAGGACACTATTTGCCACAAGAAGGGCTGTACAGCGCCTCTATCAGGCTTTCATGAACCCAGAGACTCCAATATCCCTGAATTAAGGAATATACCTCAAGTCATATCAGGGATCCTACTATAATTTAAGGCATATTCCTTGATTAAGGGATACTGGAGTCTCTGGGAAGGTTCCTGAGGGTTTTATGAAAGGCCTCAAAGTTTATATGGGCTCTTGCACTGGACATGGCACGTCCGATGTTCCAAGTTTGCCACTGTTGTACGTTAGTGCAGGACCTCCCTGGCTCAGGGATGACTGCATTGGGCCTAAACCCTAACCATAAGGGTCCAAGTACCTAATTATCATATACTCTCCCAAATAGTAACCTACATAACTACTATCCTAAACCCGAGTACCTAATTATTGGGTCCTTTGGGCCCTTAGGGTAATCGTGAAACCCTCAACTGTGGACCCGAACCTGAACCTTAAATCAAAGAATTGGCCGCCGACATACCCCCGACCTCTGCAAAGAGGGGGTGAGGTCTTAGGGCATTCGTTGGGTGCGTTGGGGTCTCTGTAACCTTACACCTTGACCTCTCTACAACCGGTGTAAAGCCTCTAAAGACTCCATGTAGGGTTTGGCACCAAATCCTGGCAGAACCAGATAAGTTTCTAGGTTCCTGAGTAGTTCCCTTTTGCCCTTTTTGTTTTAGGTCCCCATATTAGAATCTCCTAAACCCCTACACCCTAAAACCCTAAAAAACCCCCTCAACCCTAAAAGCCTAAACCCTAAACCCCTCAACCTTACACTGTCCCGTGCAGGGCTGGAGATTCAAGCCAGCGGCGTCCAAGTCTTGGCAACCTCGGAAGAGGCTCTTGGAGTTCCTTCAAGGGTGCCTGAATGAGACGGTTTACAGTTTAGGGTTTAGAGTTTAGGGTTTAGAGTTTAGAGTTTAGGGAGAGTTTAGGGTTTAGAGTTTAGGGTTTGGGGTCTAGGGTTTAGGGAATGAGATACTATTGGGACCTACATGATTACCTACACTATTTTTTTTTTTTTTGGGGGGGGGCTCCTTGTTATAGCTATAGTGCAATTTCCCCCCAAACCCTATTCTAATTTTAAGGCCCCTAGATTAGGGTGTTTAGGGTGTTGTGGTGAAAAAATGACTTTGGGGGACCTAATTCCATAATAGTAGTATATATGATCCCGGTTCGGCCGGCCCCCCCC
>BGNK01002706.1:13004-93913 GCA_003297005.1 Symbiodinium sp. clade A Y106
GTCACATGGGACGCGATCCTCGTGACAGTTGATGGCTTCGGCTTTGGCACCCTCACGGGAGAGTCGTGCCTGAAAAATGTGCACTGTCACACGGATCGGGCGTCTTGGGACGCGATCCTTGTGACTGTTGTCGCTTTTGGAGCCCTCATGTGGAAAAAGTGTGCACAGTCACACAGTTTCGGCTTGGGGAGGGTGGGGGGCGGGGGGCCGAGAACCGGGATCATATATGGACCTGCTTGGTGTAGATGATGACAGCGAGAGGGGAGTCGGAGTCCTCGTATAGTAGGTTTCCGAAGGGCTTTGTAGGATTCTTGGGAGAGGCCTATCAAGGTTCGATAGTGGTTCGAAACACGGGCTTTAGGGTTTAGGGTTTAGGGTACAAGTTTAACCGATGCAGTTGAAAGTCTACCTAAAGGGCCAGGGGATGTAGCATGTTGGCCATGGCGGCTATAGCTCGAAGCATAAGTCCCTGAGCTGGGGTTATCCTACCTACCGCAACAGGACTACTAAGCCCTAGCCCCAAAAACCCAAAACCTGCCTTAACCCTCCAAAACCTACTTTTTTGTAGGGTCCCTATAAAATTCATATTAGGGTTTGTAATAAGAACCTAGAAAAAGTAGGTTTTGGTAGGTCAAGGTACTTACCAAGTCCCCGCAGCCCCGCAGTGTGACCAGGAAACCCGAAAGCCCGGAACAAAAGGCCGCGAAAGACTCTCCGCTAAGTTGCAAGATCTTGGTGCGGTTAAGCCTGAACTAGGTTCTTGAGTAGTACCCTTTTGTGCTTTTTGTTTTAGGGTCCCCTTCTTAGAACCGAATAGTAGCCTCGGTTAATTAGGGACCCCAAAAGGACAAAATCATAAGCATTTTATAGGGATATCCCTGCCTTGTTGGCCTTCATTATAAGGGGGTTATATGGGATATCCCTGTCCTAATTTTTGCTTATGTGCTTTTTTGGGGCCTTAGTTAAGTATATGTAAGTCGCTAAACCCTAAACCTTAAGCATTCTTCAGCTCTAAACCCTAAACCCTTGGCGTTCTTGTGGTTGGCTCTTAGGACTTTAACTTTTTGGGTTTCTATATGAACCATAATAAGGAGGCTAAAAGTTTAACTTTTTGGAGGGGTTCAGAAGTCCGCCAAGAACCCCTAAACTTTAAGCCAGCGGTTTTGCAAGCCATTACCGTTCAGGCTCATGACTCCGTAGGAGGGCTCCCGGGGGTTTGACCTGCGTCTGGCTCCAAAGGTCATAATATGACGTTAGGGCTACTTGGAAATGCATTCTGATTTTTCGGCGACTACAATCCCTAAAACGCACTTTGAACCAAATCTAGTCTAACTTTTGCAAGGGTACCGAGTTCAGTATAGTAGTTGGGTATTTTGGCTAGCTTTGTAGGATGGTGCTTGGGATAGCTATAAGATTGTTGGGCGTTTGGGCACTTCGGGCTCAAAAGCCCTAAACCCTAAACCCCTAAACCCTAAACCCCGAAACCCTAAACCCCAAACCCCTAAACCCCTAAACCCTAAACCTCGAAACCCTAAACCTCGAAACCCTAAGCCCCTAAACCCCTAAACCCTAAACCCGCGACAGCACCTGAGCCGAAGTCATGGCAACCTCGCCTCAGGGGTTCATCTGCATAAGGGTTTCTTTAATGGTTTCCTAGAAGTGTCGGCGGTTTTTGAGCCTTCGGGCGTTTTAGGGTTTGGTTTAGGCCTTAGGGTTTAGGGTTTAGGGGCTTCTTTGAGACATTTTCATGGGTTTCCTAGAAGTAGAGTAGGTAACCTTTAACCTGTTTGGGGTAGTATAATCCCTATATAGTCCTTGTAGTATGAAAAGGTTAACCTTTAGTTCCCCATGATACCGGACAAGTACGGTTTAGGGTTTACCTGTGGCTCCAAACCCTACAAAATAGTAGGCTATGACCCTTAAATTAGAGGGCAGAACCCTTAAAACGGTACGTTTTTGGATCCACAGGTAGGGTTTCCTTGAAGGTGTCCTTACTTAAAGCTTCCTTTCGGGGTTCTGTTGAGGGTTTCGGGTTTAGGGTTTAGGGTTGTGAAGTTTACGCCCTACGGGTTGGGTTTGACTGGGGTTTTGATGATTTGGATTTGGTGTTTGGAGCATAGCGGCAGGCTCGCTTCTTTACGCCGCTCTTACAGATGTTGTACCAGAGACCGGTACGGCTCAGGGTTTAAAGGTTGACACCCCGAATCCTATCACCAGAAATCCATAACAGGCCGCAGCCCACTTCCGGCAATGCCGTCGCGCCGGAAAAGTACACATGGACTACGTCGTGTTGGTGGAGGTGTGGTTCATGGCTTTAGCACTGCTGAACGGGTCTGGGGTATATTTTGAGCCTGTGATTGCGTGTTTGGATTTTGGCGTTCCTGTGCCTCCTGGCTTTTTGCTCATGGAATGCAAGTTTTTTCAGAATCAATCAGTGGAAGTCAGACGGTCTCAGTAGGTTGCAAGTGGAGATAGAAGTTCTCTGGTGACCCTAGTGGCCCAGGTGGAGGTAATCGTACTTGTAACCATGCCCATAACATACTTAAGTTTTCTGAGGCTTGAAGTGGGCTTTACCTTTGATAATGGGCCTCTGTAGGTTTCGGGCCAATATTTCACCTACTTTGGGGTTAGGGTAGGACCCCTGAGGGTTTACAGTAGAAGCCAAAAAGTTGGAAACCCAATAGCCTCAATCCTTAAGAGTAATGTATAGGGAATCCCAGCACTATTTGGCCTTAATCCGGTTTCCAACTTTATGGGGTTTCCTAAACCCTAAACCCTAAGCTTTTAAACCCCTAGACCCTAAACCCTAAACCCCCCAAATTACTGTAGAGCCATCTGAGGGTTTCCTCGAACCCCAGCCCCCAAAGCCCTACCTTAACCTACCAAAACCGACTTTTTTGTAGGGTCCCTATAAACTCCATATTAGGGTTTATACTAAGAACCTACAAAAAAAGTAGGGTTTGGTAGGTTAAGGTAGGTTCTTTTTTGGTTCGGGCCCGTCTGAGGCCGCGTAGCATCGTTTGTTCTTTGAGGTTTTAGTTTGTTGCTTGGCTGCTTCCGGACGAGTTTGGCGTGATGGCCTGTTCGGACCTTCATTCTGAGGTACTAGGGTTTAGGGCTTAGCGTGGTTTAGGGTTTAGGATTGAGGGTTTAGGCTATTAGGGCCCAGGCAGTACTAACACCGTGGAGAATTTAGAAAAAGCTTCGATTCCCATGGTTCCCAAGCCCGTGAGCCTTCTACAGCCCACCCCCGATGATTGTATGAGTTTAAGGAGCATTCCGCCTAAAGCCGGAATTACAGAATAAACCCTAAATAAATCCTAAGTTACCGTAAACCCTAAAGCAGCACTAACCCCAAACTGCAAACCCTAACAAACCCTAAATCCTAACCCCAAACTTTTAGATTTCCGCAGGGCTGTGTCGGCATGGATGAGCCGGCGCAGGGAACCATTGAGGTTCCCCTTCTGCCATGGCAGGCCTCCCCAAAAAGAGGGTTTACGGGTTGAGGGCTTTGGGTTTTCGGGTTTAGAGTTTAGGGTTTAGGAATGTTTAGGGTTTAGTGTTGAGGGTTGAGGCTTGAGGGTTCAGGGTTTTAGGTCCCTTCAGCTTCCATTCAGGGTTCTTATAAGAATTATGATTCCTTCAAAGTTCCTCTAAGGGATCCTGCCTTGAATTCCAAACCCTTGATTTAGGGCAGTTGGGCCCTCGGAAAAGAGAAGCATCTCGTTTTCCCGCTGTCGCACTGTTTGATATCTACAATAGCATCGAAAGATCCCTCAATTTGGCCAACCCGCTTAAATATTCATAATAGAGCGGGCCTTGGCATGATTCCTATAAACCTTAAACCCTACTCCGTAATGTGTTGAGACCTGTTGGAGTCTTTTGACAGCACACCAATGGCGACCAAATATGAAAACAAAGCCAAGATGTCGCAAAGGTCCAGCTTCATCTGACCATTTATCAAATTACCCCCTAAACCCTAAACCCCAAAACTCTAAAAACCCTGAACCCTACAGAACCCTAAACCCTACAAAGCCGAAACGCTGAAGCCCTTGAAGCCCATAGCTCGTAAACCCAGAGCCCTGCACCCGACCGCCTGCACCCTGCATGCCTACAAGCCGGGATCCGCAGCCCTCAGCCCTAGAAACGGGTTGATCGGGTTTAGTGTTTAATTAGGGCATATAGGGTTTTGGAAAATATGACCGGTTGAAAATAGTGAAATATAACTGTTTCTAGAGGCTCAGGTTGGGACGGGTTTGAAGAAGCTAGCTTCTTCCGAACCACGTTCGCTTAAGCAAATCTTTGTCTCGTTTATTTACGCAATCTCTGGCACCCCAAAACCCTGAAGCCTTAAACCCTTACTCCTGAAACTGCTTGAACCGTAAACTCTAAACCCCAAATCCTAAACAGCCCCTAACCTCGTGGGACGTCGTAGGCTCTTCCTATCCCTCAACTGACTCGGAGGATGGGCAAGGACGCGATGTGGGCTGCCTGGCCTGCGCCGAGGAACCCTGAAACCTTGAATGCGGAAGGCTGAGACAAAATCAATACGGTTCCTCAGAGTTCCTAGTACTTGAAGGGGGAGGGGACTTAGTAAGTAGGTTTTAAGTAGAGTTATAAGTGCCCTAAATGGAGTACTTATAAACGACTTGCTGAGTCCCCTGCGCCTTCAAGTAGGGTTTAGGGTTTAATGGCTTTAGTTTAAGTTAGCATAACCAGGAAACCATATTACTTACTATAGGTCCCTAGTATGACTATCCTAAATCCGAGTACCTACCCTAAGGGTCCTAACAAATTGGGGAACCTCAAAATGCAGGATTTCTGAGACCCCAAAGGGACCCAAGGACTCTCCCTAGGACATTCCGGACCCTCCCAAGGAGATACCTGGACCCTTAGGGTAACTAAATATTGGATCCTTTAGACCCTCAGGGGTTCCGCAGAGTTCCTAGTATGGTCAAGGTAGAATACGCCCCACAACTCGGCTCTGATCTTTAACCCTAAACCCTAAACCCTGAACACTGAGCCCTAAACCCTAAACCCTGAACACTGAGCCCTAAACCCTAAACCCTGAACACTGATCTAAGCCATTTACAGGTGGGTAGTTATTAGGTGGGCCCATACCACTCCTATAAGGTAAAGGGGGTCTTATGGGAGTACTATGGAACAAGAACTACCCACCTGTAAGGCGCTTCTAACTGAGCCCTAAACCCTAAACCCTATAAACCCTAAACCCTGAACCCTGAACACTGCCTTGCCTTAACCCGGAATAACCTACCTTTTTAAGGACTTACATCAGGAAATCACAACAAGGAGCCCTAAACAAGTAGGTTATGCAGGGTTAAGGTAAATCCTACACCCCAAACTCTTCATGCTGCCAAAGTTTTTTTGGGGTCGGGTTTAGGGGTTTAGGGCTTTAGGGTTTAGGGTTTAGGGGTTTAGGGCCGAGGTTCAGGAGTTCAGTAGGCTCCGAGTTGTTTTAAGGGCTCAGGGTTTGGGGTGGGTTTTTCGGTGCTTCTGCATTGAGATGTAGGCGTTGGGGGATGTAGGCCCGTAGGCTGTTCAGAGCTTTGATGTTTGGGCTCTTTCATTCCCCAGCGATCCCTCAGGGTCCGTGTACCCAAATCTAGGTTCCTGAGTGGTACCCTTTTGCCCTTTTTGTTTTAGGGTCCCCATATTAGAACCGAATAGTAGGAAAAAGGGTACCCTTATTATAATAGGTCTACTCAGGAACCTAGAAATAGTAAATCGTATATACCTTGGCCCCAAATAACCAGCATCGGGACCACTTTAAGGCTCGCGTATGTACCATGTGAGTACATGGACCCGCTTGCGAGGCTGAGAGCTTTTAGCATTATACTTTGAGGAGCGCCGTTCGCACTGAATTGGTTTAGGGTTTCGGGGTTTCGGGGTTTAGGGTTTAGGATGGTCTAGGGGTGTAGTGTTTTAGGGGTTTAGGGGTTTACGGGTTCAGGGTTTACGGTTGGTGACTTGAGGGGGCGCTGAGGCTGATGGTGTTGTTTCTGTATTCCTTTCAACAGCTGGACTCGTAGCAGCCCCGAGCCTTCGAAACCAATCGGCAAAGCCTGGCATGATTGACGGTAGCTATACTGTTGTATTTCCATGATATGCCTTGTTTAAACACTAAACCCCGAATTTCTTACTCCAAGAGGGTCCCTTTACACTACTATTAAGGAATTAGGTCCCAAAGACCATAATGGGGATGGTCTTTTGGGACCTAAACCCCTAAACCCGGGGGTTCGGAGTCTGTTGGGAGCAGGACGGCCTTCCCTACCCTAAACCCTAACCCCACGCCCTTACCTTAACCCGGAATAACCTACCGTTTTAAGGACTTATATCAGCAAATCATAATAAGGAGCCTTAAAATAGTAGGTTATTCAGGGTTAAGGTAAATCCTGACCCCTAAACCCTAAACCCTAAAGCCAAATTCCTGATCTCTGGGAGCAGGACGGCCTTCCCTACCCTAAACCCTAACCCCTAAATCCTAAACCCTAAGTCCTAAAGCCAAATTCCTGATCTCTGGGAGCAGGACGGCCTTCCCTACCCTAAACCCTAACCCCTAAATCTTAACCCCTAAACCCTGAACCCTAAACCTTAAAGCTCAAGTCCTGATCTCTGGGAGCAGGACGGCCTTCCTTCTGCCAGCAGCTATCGAGTGCTTGGGAGGCACTCCTTCCCCACAGTGCGTGTTGAAGTCTGGTTTAGGACGGTTTAGGGTTTATAGGGTTTAGGGTTTAGGGGTGCACCTTGAAGTCCCAGTTGATACAGGGACGTTAATAATTACCAATACTTTCTTTGGGGTTCCTTATTAGTATAACGGGCCCAAAAACCCCATTCTAATTATTTAGGCCCCTACATTAGGGTTTTGGGTTTTGGGGCCAGCGGTGTTGAAAGTTGACGTCTAAGGGCTTCGGTTCGGGATTTAGGGTATTAGTGACACAGTGTCTAGGGTAAACAAAGATTCAGGGTTGCCACCAGTCTAGCTTTCATAGGCTTAGGAATTTTGTGGACCCTGCCGGGACGCCAAACCTTACAACATAGTAGGATATGACTTCTGTATAGGATATAACTCTTGAAACCATAACCCTAAAACCCTAAACCCCCTAAACCCCTATACCCCCTAAAGCCCTACACCCCAAAGGCCTTAAACCCATAAACGCCAAACGCTAGGCTTTTAGAGCCCCAGCTGAGACTTCAAGCTGAGGTGATGTTCCCAGAGACTCCCATATCCCTTTGCTTAGGGAATATACCTTACCCTAAGGGTCCTAACACTTTAGGGAACCTCAAAATTGAGGGTTTCTGAGACCCGAAAGAGACCCAAGGGCTCTCCCTAGGAGATTCCGGACCCCCTGGTAGGCCTTACCTGGACCCCAAATAACACTACCTTTTTCGGTTCGCTAATATGATGTTTTAAAAAGGTCCTTAAAAAAAGTAGGTGACTATTCGGGGTTAAGGTACCTTAAATCATATTAGGGATCCTATTATAATTTCAGGTATATTCCTCAATTAAGGCTATTGGAGTCTGAGGGTTTCCCCAGGCTCTGTGAGCCCCTGTTGGTCCCATAGGTTGGGTAGAGTAAAGAATCTTTTTATAAGCTTTAGGGTTTACTTGGAGGGTCGGGGGACTTAGTAACTGTTTATTTTTGGGACTTATAAGTACGATAACCCCAATTAGGGTCCCTTTTAGGGTACTTATAAGTCTACTTACTACCTACTTACTAAGTCCCCCGACCCTCCAAGTAGGGGCTTAGGAAGTTTAAATAGGCATCCCACTTTTCAGTGGTTCCAACTTTCTGGTTCTTGTGTAGAGCATAGGGGCCTCCGCAACTAGTGCTAGCCCTGATCAAGTCCATCTCGTGGTCGAAGATGTTGAGGAGGTCTACCCAACGCGAAGCCAAGGCCAAAACCAAATCGGCCCTCGCGTCGGCAGGAGTAAGGCTGAGTAAGGGAGACATTTCCACGGTCGTGGCAGTCCCTTCGGGCCGCCAGATGTGAGTTCGCAGCTTCGCCCGGCATGAGAAACCCGCCGTGCCTGTCGGTGAAGCAGGCTGTGTTGGAGCACGAGCTCCGCGTTGGAAGCCATCTATAAGGAAGGAAAGCTTGAAGGGGGAATCATTGAAGCCTGGCGCTCCATGTTTCTACAATTGTTACAGGAGGACAGCAGATGTGGCAGTGGCTGTGGCAGCAGCAAGCGGGCCCGTTTTCATCTGCAGAGGGTCGGGGCGGGTCTCGGTGTTCGAGGTTTGCGCAACATGCTCAAACCCTGAAGCCTAAACCCGAAGCCCTGAGTGTGCTAACCAATGCTCAGATGGTCCTCGCCTGTGACATCGTACCATTTGAGCCCATGGGCGCAGGAGAAAAGACCCCGAATTGAATTTTCCATGTACCTTTACGGACGCCTTACACTCAAAACCCCCTCTCCGTTCTGCAAAACCACCACAAGAATCCGACAAGAACGATCCCTCATTACCGCCCCACAGACCCCTCCCTAGTTGCAATTGTAGAGGCTTCTGGTTCGGGGTCGACTGTTTGGTCCTTACCTTAACCTACCAAACCCTACGTTTTTGTAGATTCTTATTCTAAGCCCCATAGGGGCCCAACAAACAAGCAAGTTTGGGTGGGTTAAGGTAAGGGTCCAAAAGGACGATAATAAGTCGGCCACTGATGTTTAGGGTTTAGGGGTTTAGGGTTTAGGGGTTAGGGGTTTCGGGTTTAGGGTTTAGGGTTTAGGGTTTAAGGTCTAAGGAGGTTATGGTTTTGGGCCACTGCGGGGGGTCATAGGGCTGCGAATCCTTTGTTTCAGGTGGCTTGTGCCGTGCGACAGCGCGGGGCACTCATGGTCGTGTGGCGTTTGGGAAATCGGCTTGTGAGAAATGATGTCATTCCGAGGATTTGTGTAGAGTTTCGGGTATTGATGGTTGAGGGGGAGTAAGGGATGCAGGATTGCACCAATGAGGTGCGCGTGAAGGTTTTGTCAAGCAGATCGTCGCACCGTGCCCAGATATGCAAACACCGAGTGCTTGCTAAACCCAAAACCCTAAACCTTCAGGCTGGCTAGGACCTACAACACTTAAAAACCCCAAAACCCAAGCGCTCCGAAACGTTAATTAAGACCCTAATCGGGGGCCCCAAAAGGTAGGATGAAGGTAGGTGGGGTAATCCCAAATAAGGGTCCCGATGTAGGGGATCCTTCATCCTACCCACCTTTATCCCACTTTTTGAGGCTTCCAACCTAAGCGCTGCCGATTCTTCAACTAAGGGTGCAGTTTGAAACTGAGCCCTAAATCCTAAACAAACCCTGCGCCCGAAATGCTAAACCCTCAACCCTAAACACTAAATCCTAAGTTGAGGTACAGGTAAACACGCATGAGGTTTTCTGGGTTCAGGGTTGATAAAGTTCTCTGGAATCTGATAAGGACCCTCGGCTCTAAACCCGAATTTTCTCCACATACTGAATACCCTAGGCCCATAACGGCGATCCCAGAAACTGCACAGTCCCCAGATGACGAGCAGAAATGGTTTGTAGTCGAAGGTTCACAAGTTACACCTCGCACCCCAAATCCGCAAGCTTGATATGGTGGTCCTAACAAAAGATGTATTTTGCAGTTATTGTCCTTTTATAGTTTTGCCATATCATACTCCTTGGTTCCTTGATATTCACCCAAAGCCTTTTGAAATTGTGATTGTATAAGGCCCCTGTAGTACGCCCCGAAAACGCCTCTAAGAACACCCTGCGTCTCAGGGATCCCATGCCACTTAAAGTTGACTCCACGAGGTTTTAGCTTATAGGGTTTTAGGGTTTCAGGGGTTTAGAGTTAAGGGTTCAGGGCTTTGGGGTTTTGGGTTTAGGGTCTAGTAGACCCTAAACACTAAACTCTCCACGCTCCAAGGAGGCAACCATGTTCTGGGGGAGACCTCGGTGGCTGCGCCCTCACTTTCATCTTCCGTGGATCTGTAGCCAATCTTTCAGATCTGCAAAGTGTTCCGTTGCGGGTTCATTTAAGGGATCCTTCAAGGTCTTCTATGATTGTTTAGGGCTTGGGGTTTAGGACTGGTTATGTCGGGGTTTCGGAGCACAGGGTTTAGTGGCTTGGGGTATGTATAAAGCCCGATGTATCGGCTACCAAGTTCCGCCCATTTGCAAGTTTTTAGTTGGGGGTTCAAGGGGTTGTTGCTCAGGCCTGGGTAGCGTTTGGTAGGTTGAGGATCCCCTAAACCCTAAACCTTAAACCGATCCTTGGCACATTTTTCGGGTTAAGGGTTTAGGATCTGGAGATACCGGCCTGAAAGGAAACAGGTCAAAAACCCGGAAAGTCCAAACCAACCACCCTGCCCCAGAGGGTCCATATATACTACTATTATGGAATTAGGTCCCCAAAGACCATCCCCATCATGGTCTTTGGGACCTAATTCCATTATAGCACTGTATATGGACCCTCTTGGTGCGCCTGATATCGAAACCCACGCACCCAAAGCCCAGGTTTAGCCTGCTGTTGGTCACCACTCAAACCGACAGGACTTCTGTGGATGGGCAGGTAATTTGTGGCCGAATGACGGTTGTTAGTTGGGCCATATGTTCATTCTCGACGAATGTTTCCAGACAGTATAGTACACATTATTGGGTTCCTGCGTTGGGAGTAGATAGAATTGGTTGGCATGGTGCGACTCGCCGTGGGAGCGTTCCCGAGGGCACGGCTCCCATGGTGGCGCGGTGCAAAGTTTGCCTCCTAGTGGTCTGCTTGTCGTCTCTTTGGTGGTCGCGGTGGTCGTGCTCATCCTGGTCTTCCTGGCTCCCTGGGGGTGTCCAAGTTTGCCGGCTACGTTTCAAGGTTGAGGGGGAACCTACTATTTCTTGCAGGTTTCTACCTGGTGTCAGGACCATGAATCATCTGAATTGTGTAAGCTCCTATAAACCCTTGTTAAAACCATACGGCTCCATCGAAAGGGCCGAAGTCCTGAAGCCGTAAATTCCAATCCCAAGATCTCGCAGCCCCAATCCCTTGAACCCAGTCTCGAAGTCCGTAAAATCCTTGGGAGTTTGTTCCTTTTAAGCTTTCAGAATACATTTGGTGTGGCCCCGGCCCAGTAACAGTTCAAAAATAGGGTTTAGACTAAACACACAGGCCAAAAAGAGCACAAGNGTAAAATCCTTGGGAGTTTGTTCCTTTTAAGCTTTCAGAATACATTTGGTGTGGCCCCGGCCCAGTAACAGTTCAAAAATAGGGTTTAGACTAAACACACAGGCCAAAAAGAGCACAAGGAAACGTGATTCAGGTATGCTTCGCACAAGGCCTAGAGAAACACATATCCGGCACATCCTTCTGCAGCCTTAACGCCCCAACCCTCAGTCCACAGCAACCAAGTTTACTATTACTGTTACTTGTACCAACTTGCAACTTCGAGACGAATAAATATTTTACATCTCTTGTAGAGTAATGTAGACTATGTAGACTGTATAACTACCTTGCATAACACGAAAACCTGACGATGATGACTGTAACACTATGCCAGACTGTGCCCATGANATGTAGACTATGTAGACTGTATAACTACCTTGCATAACACGAAAACCTGACGATGATGACTGTAACACTATGCCAGACTGTGCCCATGAGTATATGGCTATAAGACTACAAGACTAAAACATTTTGTAGTACTATCCGTATTCTAGACTGTATCTGCTATGACATCTATGTAAATGATATGATATTACATAGATGGGTTTTAAGACATGGGTGGTAATGGCATTGCATTTTAAGCCACGCCAAGAATGTCTAGGAACCAGATAGGCTCAGATGGGTCACTATCTCAATGGTGGACGGAGAGTACAGACAGCCTGCCGGCAGGCCTACACTGGGTTGGACAGAGACAGAGCAAGTCTGAGACTAAACTTGATTTTCCGAGGCGACTAGAAAACATGAAAGCACAAAAANCTACACTGGGTTGGACAGAGACAGAGCAAGTCTGAGACTAAACTTGATTTTCCGAGGCGACTAGAAAACATGAAAGCACAAAAAAAAGCACAAACTAGCAAACAGGCAAGCAAAAAAAAGCACCGCAAAAAACACAAAAAAAGCCACAAACTACCAAACACAGGCACAAAAAAGAGCACCCCAGAAAGCACAAAAAAAACCACAAACAGCCAAACATGATTTCCGGGAAAAAAACAAAAAAACCTATTGAAAAAAGCACAAACAGGAAAGCACAAACATACCCACAAAAAAAAAGCACAAGGAACAGCACAGAAAAAAACACAAACTACGAAACACACTCACAAAAAATAGCACCGCAAAAAGCACAAAAAAAAGCACAAACTGCCAAACCTACACACAAAAAAAGCACAAAGAAAAGCACAAAAAACAACCACAAACTACCAAGCACAGGCACAAAAAATAGCACCAACAAATTCTGGCCAAACTAGTTTTCCAGAACCGGCCTCCTGGCCGACCCCCTGCCTGAGGCAAAAATTTCCGGAGCTGGAGCCAGCCCCACAGGCCNAGACTACATACATGGGTGCTGGATGATCACACTCCATGCGAAGATGATTGAGTTTTGCTTGTGCGTTTTGTTGTGGGTCTGTTTGTGGTCACTGTTACTGGGCCGGGGCCACACCAAAATAATACAGTTTAAATCCCATATCAAAACCATAATTGATACGAAGCCCCGAAATCGAGTATATGTGAGTTATGTGAGTCTCATCTGCCCTTTTCAACGCCTATAACACTTACACCAATCGTACCACCCCTCGCCCCATACAACCGCACAGAAGCCCCGTGTGTAACCCCGCCGAAGGATGTTTCAGATTGCCGCCCACATGGCCTTCATCGGTCATCCTCTCGTGGCAGATCCAAAGCACGCTGATGTGGTGGTTTTCGTAGGTTTTTTGGAGTTTAATGTTTAGGGTTTCGTTAAACCGGGTGTTTTAATTAAGGTTTTGGTGTTACAGGAGTGGTGCTCCAAGGGCTTGTGAGATAGGGCTTCATAGGGTTGCTTGGGGTTTCACAGGCCTCAGGGTTTAGGGATGGACGGTAGGTTCACGTGGAAGGGCCTAAGAGTTTAGGGCATGGGGATTTGGAGTTTAAAAGATTATGGGTTTCGGATGCAGGATGTCGGGTTTAGGGATTTTGTGTTCAATCATGAGGGTTCGGTGTGGGTTGAGGGCTTACAGGTTTTTTGTAAACCCCAGATGCCTTTCAGGGTTTAGGGTTCAGGATTTAGGGTTGAGGGTTAGGCTCTGCAGTCACAGAATGCTACATGTATGTAGAGTGCGCTAATCAGTGCTAGTCGACCCTGACTCCCTGAACCCGAAACCCTAAACTCTAAACCCCTAAACCCTAAACTCTAAACCCTAAACCCTAAACCCTAAACCCTAAACCCCTAAACCCCTAAACCCCTAAACCCTAAACCCTAAACCCTAGACCTCGAAACCCTAAACCTCGACCACACCTGAACGCTAACTGGCAGAAGGGCAGCACTGGACGAATGTTTAAGTCCCGGGTTGACGCCTAGTGGCTCCAGTCATACTTATTACAAACGGATCATTAGTTTTTTTCTATAATGGGCGCAGTGCATACCAGGTGCCAGTGTTATAGGATCCTTAACCCTAAACCCTAAACCCTAAACATTATCTTAGCAGCTGAGTGGATACACTTTACACTTTTTGGGATAATAGTACGCACTATAAGACTGAAAGTGTAAACTTTTTGGGCTTATGAACTCAGCAGCTAAGAATAAGTCCGACATTATTCCCTAAAGGTTCCTTACTTCCACCATCATTGCTGTACGACATCCAACTTCCCTTTCTAATTGTTAAGGAAGCTATATCAACTGCTGCTGTAAACCTCCAGGAGCTTGTATCCTAGGGACTCCTGCGAATGAAAGGCACACCACACCACGCACGACAGTTGCTTCGGGTTTGTGCTTTTCGGGTTCCTAGACCCAAAGAGCTCTAAACTCCTAAAAGGCGTGTTAAATATCCTTAATCCCCAAACTCCTGAACCCCTAATTCCTAATTCCGAAACCCTAAACCTTAATTCTTAGGGGGTTTACCGGATGAGGCGTTTTTGGCCCAATGTCCCCCGATCTCCCTTCAGGTAAGTATGCTTATGCTTAACGGTCTAGGGTTTACGGTTTAGGGTTCAGGATTTAGGGTTTAGGTTTACTGTTTAGGGTTTAATCTAGGGCCCAGAGTAAGCCCTTCATTTTTGTTTTAGGGTTCAGGTTTCCTTATAACCCCCTTTAAACCAAAAAGGGCACCCTTTGTATTCCTAGGTTACTCTTAGGTCACGGTATTCAACCCAATTCCGAAGCCAACGTCCGAGGGGTTTAATTTGGGTTTAGGGTTTGTGGATGTAGGGTTTAGGGAATGGTTTTTCATCCTTCTTTTTATTCCTTTCCGTGTTCGATTATTCCTCAATGTGTGGTCGGATTGCGAAAAAGGTGTAGTAGGGCTTGAAAATGTGACTACTCACTCCAGTAGTTGTTCCTCAGGGTTCTCCAATGGACCACTCGTATAGCATGGATTTGTCGCACAGACTCCATTAGAAATACAAAGCCCAAACATTATAGGTAAGCGAAGCATATTGGAATGTCTGTGCGCCGGCCGCAACCCTAAACCCTACGCCTTAAACCTTAAACCCTACACCCTAAGCCGTAAACCTTAGACCTTAAACCCTGAACCTTAAACTAAAAACCCAAGACCTGAAACCCTAAGCCACAAACCTGGAGGTTCAGCGCTGCGAACTTCGAGGATGTTGGGAGCTTAGCAATGGTTCACAGTGCAGGGTTGAGGGCTTAGTGCCACGGTTTAGGTGTCTGGGGAGTTTAGAGCCGCGGTTTAGGGGTTTTGGGGTTTCTGGGGTGCAGGATTCACCCAGAGAGCCCAGGACAACTTAATTGAGGACTGCACCTTAAGTCATAATGATAAGCCTTCGATATATACTCCTTAATTCCGGAGCAGTGGGTTCTCGGGTCCCCAAGACTTCCTAAACCCTAGACCCTAAACCCTGAACCTTGAATCCTGAACTTCCTAAACCAAAAACCCTGGACCATTTTTCATGCCCCTTGCGGGGCAGAGTAGAAGTCCGTTGAATTCTTGGAGGTGTCAGGGCTTAGGTTCGGCTTCAGGGTTTAGGGCAGCGCAACCGTAACCCTTTATCCCTTGAGCTCTCGGGCTTTTAGGGAGTACTTGAAGGGGCAGGGGGCTTAGGAAGTAGGTTATAAGTAGAGTTATAAGTGCCCTAAATGGAGTTACCCTAATTATAACCCTACTTATAACCAACTTACTAAGTCCCCTGCCCCTTCAACGGCTTTAGGGCTCAGGGCACGGGTTTCGGGTTTAGTTTAGGGCTTAGACTATGGGTTTCGGGTTTAGGGCCTATAGGATTTCGGGTTTATAAAGGCTTAGGACTTGGGTGTTCGGGCTTAGGACTTGTGTTTTCGGGTTTAGGGTTTAGGGTTTTCGGGTTTATAAAGGCTTAGGACTTGGGTGTTCGGGCTTAGGACTTGGGTTTTCGGGTTTAGGGTTTAGGGTTTTCGGGTTTAGGGCTTAGTTTAGGTGCCCGACGAGGAAACGTTCCCCCCTTCGAAGCGCGGCAGACCAAGCACTAGCAGAATTCAAAGAAGAGTCTCTAAGAGAGACTACCGCTCTCGACATCTCCTTCTCCGACACGGCCGCTGGCTGCGAAGCAGTGCGTAAACACCGCGCAAAGTGCCGTGAGATCGGCACAACAGGATGCTCTGCAACAGGCTTTTGAGTACAGCAATAGGCTTAGAGATGAGGCCGAATGGCAGGTACACTTAGTATCCCAAGAGGCCCAACAGCATCTCGCACAAGCCAGCAAGACCATCACGGTACTCAGGCCTCGGAATCAGGAGCTAGAAGAACAGCATAAGGAGATGATCCAGAAGCTTGCAATCATTCAGGCCGACATGCAAAGCTTGAAAGCTCAACATCAAGCTCAAGTCGACGCCTCCCACATCCACGCCGCCAAGATGTCACAGCCCGCGGGGCACAAGACCATAATGGCGCGGACATCAGCGAAGCCCTCACAGCATTCGCGGCTAGTGTAGGAGAGACGATGAGGGAGTTGAGAGAGATTGTGAAGCAACCCGCACACCTCGGTAGCAGCTCAGGGCACCCACATCAGGCCGATAGCGAATGAATCCACAACTTACGGGCCAACAGTCTTCGAGCTATCAAATGCATGGGCAAGCCGAAGAACGCCACTGAGTCTTGTTCAGGCCGGGCTGCTCGACATGGACGGGGAGCTGGGGCGGGTCTGGTGCCCGCGCGGCTGCATCGTCCTGGGGGAGGCCGCCCACCAGCCAGGCACATGCGATACCAGCTGCGCATTTATTTTTAGGGATCCTGTATGACGTATCAGGAAGCCGGCTCCCGCATGCTCGGTTTCATGGAGAACACCTCCACTCCATACGAGCGCAGGCGCTTATAATTCTTGCTTCGCCGTCTTTGTCGATCTACCCGCGTAGTTCGCGGGCTCCATCGTGCCGTCAGGACGGAACCGCGGATGATGCTACATGAAATTTTCCAGCTCTTGCAGCGCCTCGTTCGTGAGCATGTGTTGGCTCTAAGCGCGTAGCATGGCGTGATGCACGAGCGCTCTGTTGAACCTTGCCGTTGCTGGGAGGCTCCGAGTCATTGGCACGAGGTTGGAGCGGATGCCCCTGCGATCCAAGTTCAAGAAGATGGCAGCGGGTAAGAACGACGGGACCCGGCAGCATTCTGAGTGTACTGAGCAGGTGCAGTATCTGCAGACGATGTTGATCGATTGCGCTGCATAAATGCTAAGGACGCTTTTATCATTGGACGGCAGCAAGAAGGCAACCTGACCTCCACGCTGAGCCATCCTGACATTGAGAGGGGGGGGGCGGTTTAGTTCTGGCGTGCTCGCCTGTCTTGCCGGCTTGAGTGTCGTCCTGACAGGGACAATATCGGATTTCATCACATTTTGTGTACGTGTTCGCACTCGTCTGCAGCCTTTGTATTCGAGCTAAGCTCAGGCCGCAAAGCCTAACAAGAACAGCAGCCCAAAGCGAGCTGCAACACCACATGTGAACATGTTCACGGGTACTGTGTCGGCTTCTGCACCTAATCCGCATGGGTTTAGTTGTGCTCCACGGTTGCCTGTGCTCACTGGGGTAGGTCTTCCTGCGCCGCCTTCGCGGAAGAAGGAGTCATCAGTTCCAAAGTTGTTCTCTACACCCAAGCCCCCTCCACCAGAAGTTTTCGACATCGGTTCGAACCATGAAGAAGAGGAAGAGGAGGAGAATGTTGAGCATGATCCCGTGATTGAGAATCCCGAGGATGATGATTCTGAGGAATTGAGGAATCACATCAAAGACCTTCGTGAACAGAAACTTCCTGCGTTGCCGATTTCAGCTCCCGGGCTTCGACTCAATTCGGTAGCATTGACACAGCAGGCGAAGCGAGCATCCTTAGGTCTTGTAGTCTGATTTTTGAGAACATGGCACGATTATCTGGCATTGTGGCTGCTTGAAGTCAGTACATCACACTAGACCGCATCATAAAGTACGGGCCCATGCCCGGTTGTGGTGCCTGCGCGTTCGAGACCAAGACTTAAACTCTTGTTTGTCGCGCGCGCTTTAATGCACTTGTGAAGTCTGGACGCATTACCAACACTAAGGGTCCATGCCAAAATGCCTGATGACCTCGGCCTCGAGCACTTACCAGATGCCAATGTTCCCTTGCTTCTTGAATGGAATGAACTGTTTTCTCTGCCCCAAAACGCCCTATAGGTCTGAAGATATCCCAGAACTTGAACCCATAAACCTTCAGATCACCATCGAGCCCTTCAACCAACTCTGAAACCCTAAACCCTGAACCCTAAGCCTCGAAACGCCGATCCCCGAAGCGTTCTTCAAGCTCGCCCGTGGTTCTGCCGTAGCATCATCCTTCTTGTTCTCTCTGGTTCTTAGTAGAGAATTGGGGGAATGGATCCCTGGTATGAAAACGCTATAACCCGAAACCCTAAACCGTTGTAACTCACTCCCCCATTGCCTATTAAGAACCAGGAATTCATGTGACTTTGCTGGTTTGCCCTAAGGGTCCATGTGCCCAATTGGTATATACAACGGCCTCCCAACGCCCATTAATTGTTGCAAATACCGAGGGCTGAGCATCTCCCCTCCCAGACGGTATCCCCAGCCGTGGAACCAACAATGAGGTGTCAGACTTGCCACCGGTCAGCGGCTTGACGATGATGACGGCATGTATTCCCATGATGACGCTGATGACTGGGATGCTGCTCGTTTTGTAGATGATGAAGATGAAGAAGATGAAGATGATACTGATGATGAAAAGGGCCGTGACGCAGCGGCGATAGTGGTGATGCTGGTGCTGCCAGCACTGATGATTACGTCTCTTTGATGCACATTGGCTGTTGGAGGCAGACGTCAGATGAGACAGAGATGGGTCGCTGCTCTTCGGCTAATAGCATCGCCAGCTGCCAGATCACCGTCTCGAATTCGCCTCCACCGATCGCCATGTCGTGCTGGGACCTCCTCGCGGAAACTGTCACGCACCAGCTGAGCCTGCAAGCCAAACATGCAGGCTCATCCTATCTCCCAGTTGCCATGTTCTGGCTTTTAGGTGGGGCCATATTGTATGATAATCCAAAGCAGCTCCCGGTGTCTTGATGGGAGGGCTCCAGGAAGGCTATGTTCAGCAATGCTTGCTGGGCGGGCGCAAGAAGAGCAAGGACAAGCTGGCGGTGACCCTCACCTCCTGCCGAAGGAAGGGAAGGTCCTGTCGGCGGTGGCATGGAAGGACACATATCCACTAAAGTCCTTTTCGAAAGTGTTCAGGTTCCTACCTGATGCAACCCTAAACCCTAAGCCCTAACACCCTAAGCCCTGAGCCCTACATGACGAATATCCCGTTAATGCTGCGACATCTCAACCCTAAATCCGAAACCCTAAACCCTAATAAACCCTAAATCCAAACCCTAAACCCTCAACCCTAAATCCGAAACCCTAAACCCTAATAACCCCTGAATCCTAAACCCTAAACCCTAAACCCGAAACCCTAAACCCTCCCTAATAACCCCGAAATCGTAAACCCTAAACCCGAAGCCCAAATGACCGCACTCTTAACCAGGAGTCCTGAGGCCTGCGTGGCTCCTCGTCAGACTTTGCCAAGTTAGGGACCCCTTAAACGACATAAGCATCAGCATTTAGGGTTTAGGGTTTTACATGGATATCCCTAGTTTATTGAACTTCATTATAAAGGGGGCTTATATGAGCTATCTCTATCCTCATTTTGCTTATGTGGTGTTTTGGCCCCTATCAAGCCGAGTCCTAGGATGCACCCAGAGAGCCCGATACCCTGTAGATTAAGGAATTAAATGGGTGTTGATTGGGCTTATAGGGTCATTATGGGGTTATTCTGGGGGTTTCATACCCTTCACTTGAAGGAGTATACCCTAAATCATAATAGTAAGGCCCCTACAGTTTATTTAAGCTGTATATGGCTTGATTAAAGGGTGTTGTGCCCTCTGGGCGGGATCAGTGGAAGTCGTAAGTAGGTTAAACAGAAACGCACCCTATACGCTGCATTGAAATATTCTACTTAGAGTCCTTCAAGCGCTTCCTGAGACCCTAAGCCCCAAACGCGGCAAGATGGCCAGAAACTCTCAGGACAGCGCGTTGGTGCCCCGCGTGTTTCTGCACCTGGCGGGAGCCTCATTTCGGGTGTCCATGGAATGTGTCCTCTAGTCCTAAACTAAACCCATAGCCATAAACTTTCCAACAATAGACCTATGAACCCTTGGCACCCCAAACCGTCCAAGCCCCAGCCCTAGACCCAAACCCTGAAAACACCCGGCAGCCAAATCCCCAAACCCTATAAACCCTACGCCCTAAACCCCAAAACTCTGAACCCTAAGCCCCAAAACCCTAAAGCCAAAAACCACTAAATCCCTAAACCCTAAACCAAACTCTGATCCCTGAATCCCCGCTTCGAAAAAGCCCCGCAGAGCCTGAAAGCCTCGAAGGCCCGCGTCGAGATTGAGGCGCAGGAGCCGTTTGGGGGTTCCTAGGGTAGTTTAGGGTTTAGGGCATAGGGTTTAGGGTTTAGGGTTTCGCGCTTATTCACGGAAGTTGTTTGCTTTCCGGGGACGGGGTGATGCGTCAGTGCTTGTGTGGATCTTGCGGCGGACGGCGTGCTTGCACCAAAGGCTGCTCCTCGGCCGGCTTCTGGCGGCCCACCTTTTTTTCGCACCCCGCGCCGTTCATGAGGCGGCGCAACCACCCAAACCTACTTCCTTTAGGGTTAAAAAAAAAGCTTATTTCGAACTATCCCAGTGTTTTGGGAAAGGGTTTTAGGTTTGCGGATTGACTAATAATTAATAACTAACTAATAACATGGGGGGAACCCCACAAAATGCAATACCCGCTCCTTTTCCGGAGGCCATTTCCAAGGCCCCTTGTATTTCTTGGGTTTCCTGCTTCCAAGGCCGCCGAAATGGTTCCACAAAAGCACCAAAATTGTCGATTTTGCAATACCCGCTCCTTTTCCGAAGGCCATTTCCAAGGCCCCTTGTATTTCTTGGATTTCCTGCTTCCAAGGCTGCCGAAATGGGAGGAACACCACAAAAGCACCAAAATTGTCGATTTTGCAATACCCGCTCTTTTTCGGAGGCCATTTCCAAGGCCCCTTGTATTTTTTCGATTTCCGGCTTCCAAGGCCGCAGAAATGGGAGTAACCCCACAAAAGCACCAAATCGTGGCCATTTCCAAGGCCCCTCGTATTTCTTGGATTTCCAGCTTCCAAGGCCGCCGAAATGGGGGGCTTGCCGGAGGCCATTTCCAACGCCCCTTGGATTGCCTGGATTTCCGGCTTCCAAGGCCACCGAAATGGGTGGAACACCACAAAAGCACCAAAATTGTCGATTTGGAAACACTCGCTCCTTTTCCGGTGGCCATCTCCAAGGCCCCTTGTATTTCTTGGATTTTCGGCTTCCAAGGCGGCCGAAATGGGGGCTAACTCCACAAAAGCACAAACATTGTCGATTTTGCAATATCTGCCTTGTATTTCTTGGGTTTTCCGGCTTCCAAGGCCGCCGAAATGGGAGGGAACCCCACAAAAGCACCAAAATTGACGATTTTGCAATACCCGCTCCTTTCCCGGTTGGATTTCTTGCTTCCAGAGCCGTCGAAATGGGGGGAACACCACAAAAGCCGGAGGCCATTTCCAAGGCCCTTTCGATTTCCTGGATTTCCGGCTTCCAAGGCCAATTGTCGATTTTGCAATACCTGCTCCTTTTCTGGAGGCCATTTCCAAGGCCCCTTGGATTTCCTGGATTTCTGGCTTCCGGGTAGCTCACATGGTGGAAATGGTGCACCAACATTGTCGATTTTGCAATACTCGCTCCTTTTCCGGCAGCCATTTCCAAGGCCCCTTGCATTTCTTTGATTTCCGGCTTCTGTCCGGTGAAAGCAGCCAAAAGCCGAGATTTTGTTTTTAGCAACTTCAAGGCCCTTCGAAATGGACAAATAGACCAAAAAGCGTGCCGAAACTCGCAAAACGCTAAGTTTTCTATTGTTCTGGCCACATTTTTGCTAGATTTTGTCCGGGAGAAGCCATCAACAGCCCAGAATCCGTCCGGGAGGACTCACGGGGATCGTGGCCTTGACACGCAAAAACCTCGTATTTTTCATTGTTTTTAGCAACTTCAAAGCCCTTCCAAATGGACAAATAGACTAAAAAGCGTGCCGAAAATCGAAAAACGCCAAGTTATCTACTGTTCTGTCTACATTTTTGCTAGATTTTGTCCGGGAGAAGCCATCAACAACCCAGAATCCGTCCGGGAGGACCACCAAAAAGCGCAGAATTCGACAACTGTCACGAGGATCGTGGCCCTGGCACGCAAAAACCTCGTATTTTTCGTGGTTTTTGGCAACTTCAAAGCCTTTCGAAAGGACAAATAGACTAAAAAGCGCGCCGCGCCCCCCAGAATCAAGTGTGTAGGGTTTAGGGTATTTACTTTAATATAGCATTATTGGCGTACGCCCGGGGACAGGTCTACTGTCCCTATTGAGAACAAGTTCACGCTTGTGGTGCCACGTACGTGCTAGTAGTATTCCGTGGTAGGCATGTAGCAGGGGATGGAAGCGAGTCGCAAAAGTAGCGAGGGGCGCTTTGGCCGCCGCCGCTTACAAGGCGGCGGCGCTTAGGCTGGAGTTTAGGGTATAGGGTTTAGGGTTTAGGGTCCTAACACTTTGGGGAACCTCAAAACGTAGCATTTCTGAAGCCCCGCTCTCCGTAGGAGATTCCAGACCCTCGTAAGGAGATACCTGGACCCTTAGGGTAGGGTTTAGGGTTTAGGGTATGGGGTTAAGGGTTTTATGGTGTAGGGTGCTCCGGGTTTTGGGGGCTTCCTACTTGGAGGGTCGCGGACTTAATAAGTCTCCTTAGAGGGATCCTTACAGGGATCTATAAGGGGATTATCCACAAGGGAGGCCCAGGGGACTTAGGAAGCAGGTTATAAGTAGTATATGTACCCTAAATGAAGTTTCCCCTACATTGACCTACATATAACCGACTTACTAAGTCCCCTGGGCCTCTAACCCTAAGGGAGACCCCTTAAAGGGGTTCAGGGTTTAGGCTTTAGGGTTTAGGGTTTAGGACCCTTCTGAACCCTACTTCTGGCTCTCTTAACAGGGACCTTATTGAGAGGGTCTATATCCCCAAGGGCCCCCTTAATCTTAACTCCTAGGGGTTTAGGTGGCTTAGGGTCTAGGAGTTTTATCGGTTTGGGCGGTTTAGGGTGTAGGGGTTTTCGGGGCTTGGGTTTCACGGGTTTTAGGGGGTTGAGGGTTTTAGGGTCTGGGGTTAACGGTTTTTGGTTTAGGGTGTAGGGGATTTCGGGGTTTGGGGTTGACGGGTTTTAGGGGCTTGAGGGTTTTAGGGTCCAGGATTAAGGGTTATTGGTTCAGGGTTTAGGGCTTGGGGTTTAGGGTTTTAGGGTCTAGGGTTGAGGGTTTTCGGTTCAGGGTTTAGGGTTTGGGGTTTAGGGCTAGGTTTGAAGGCCTGGGGTTTTGAGGTTTCTGGTTTCGGGCTTGAGCCCCGACGCTGGCCATAATCTTGGGAACTAAAGAATGCGTATCTTCGTTCCTTCGGTTTCCTAAATGGCAGTTTCCGATAGTAGGGTACTATATTAGGACCCGAGTATTGTGCCGTAAATAGTAGGATCCTCATTACAAGGATCCCAACATAAGGTACCCCTAATTTTCGGAAACTCCTAAATGTCAGTACTCCGCCTGAACGGACCACATCTTAAAAGGCCCTCCATCTTGCAACTTCCCGAAGCAGCGGGTTAACCCACGAACATCTATCTTTTCCATCGCCAGTGTCAGGAAATCGGAAGAAGCAATCCTAAACGGCACCTGCAAAATGCCATGAGTGGCATGCCAGGGTAACTCGGAGAGCAAGGACGCGGATCACTCCCTCCACCTGAAGGAGGCTGTTGACGGCATGGCATACTGATTCGGAGTAGACAGATGGAGGCAGTGCGAGAAACACACCCACCAACACCGACGATGTCGCCGAAGGCGGATAGATCACGCCTTCCAACCGGCCGACTTTGCAAGCTCGGAATCATAGCTAGATAGACATGCCTGTTGCCAGGTCCCCAAGCCCAAGGGTACACGATCGCACGGCATGCCGGACGACTGCAAACCTGGCAATACGAAGGTCCCGGCAACGAACCAGCGAGGTTCGGCCCCCTGCACGCACGGCAAACCACCATAACCACGGAATCACGGGGCTACGCCACAGCTCGAGAGACACGCCAGGTGCCCCGAACGACGAAAAGTTGATCGACCTGGCCTTCGGGGAGACCACGCATCCATTGAAGATTCGCCCAGCGTGGCTGCAACAAATACTCTCAGGCACGAGGTGACGCCATATGTCACTTGCACACCAAAGGCCTGCTCCATCGAGACATTAAACCAGACAATTTCGGCCTTTTGCTTCCATGGAGCCCTCGTTCGACACTGGCGCCTGTCCTGAAGCTTCTGGATTTTGGCGAGGCCGTTTGGGCACCGCAAAGCTGTGTCTTGACACGAAAATGTGGCACGCGCCCATTCATGTCGCCAGAAATGCTTGGAGGGGCCTACAACCATCAAAGCGACGTTTGGTCAACGCGTCCGGAGTAGCAACTCGGCTGATTCTGATGTCTCCCCTGCAGGCACGAAACCGGTCGAGCTTCGGAAGCCGTGCCTATCGTATCTCGAGACACACACGGTCAGCCTGATGGAAACAGGAACCAAGCTCATTCGCGGCACCGCCATCATCAGAGAATCGCATCGCTTCACCATCCAAGAGAAAGCGGCCTTTGCTGATGTCCTGCAGGCACGCCGAGCTGCATCCCACGAACAAGACTTGCTGCCTGTGCTTACAGGCACCCGACTACAAAGGGCGACAATACCTACGCATGGACCCTGCAGAACATCCACCAGCATCCCAAGCCCTTCCAGGCCCACCCGGTCCGCGACCTGTGCAGCACACTGCCGAGTGCATGCAGGTGCCATCGTGGGCAGCGAGGGGATCTGTAGTGTGGCTACGGCGTGAACTCTGGCTGCGCATGGCTCGCTTCAGAGATGCGGAAGGAGCTGGGCAAGCACAAGCGTAGACGCTCGACGAGTCTCACCCACTTGTGAAGATGCATCTGTCACAGCAGAGAGGCGAAACAACGTGTGCGCGCACCTACGCTTGCACAGTCTGCCGAAACATTTGAACTCGAGTCGGAACTTCGACGCACCGGCCTCCATTAACGATTTGACACATGACCGAGTTTGCCACATCCGGCCCGTTGATGCATCGAAGTTCGTGAACATGCCCATAGCCCATTCAGCAAACTCGTAAAACCGGTTCCGTAGAACATCCGGCTCTACAGCCCATCTCTCGCCGCCACTGTCACTGCAGTGTCCCACGAGGCGAGAGCAGTTGAACGAAACAGCCAGATAATCAAAAACCGCGTGCCCCAAAAAATGAAGACTGCTTCCAGATGGGCCACTCCATGTCGACGCACGGCGAGCCTCAGACTGGAAGGCCGTTCAGGCAGGGACGGATGCCGATGCAGCAACGAGATCACAAACGCAGCGTCCTGCTTTAATCCGAAACAACCAAAATCCGAGAAAAAAAGGGACCTATGCCCTGAACCCTAATTGTTTGATCTTTTGGACCCTTAGGATCAGCGAAGCATTCCTATGCCTTATAAACCTCACCCCCTATAAGTTTTTAAACCCTACATCCTACACTCGAAACCCTAAACCCCGAAAGCCCTACAACCCTAAATCCCTAAACCCTAAAGCACCTAGCCCTAACCCCTGAACCCTAAACCCCCGCACCCTCACGGGGTCCTATAAGACACCCATGGGGAAGGGATCGCCGAGGTAAAGAGGGAAGTGCATCGGATTGCGGAGTGGCATCCGAGAAGCTGGAACGGTGGCTTTTCGTCAGAAAGACTGGCCCGCAAAGGACTGCTCGTCACAACACCGTCATCGCGATGGCTCCAGTGCCGTGGGACATGTCATCAAGGGCACGCTCATCGTTCCAGGAGCCCATGCGAGCCTGAACAACATCCATGTGAATGGCTGCTGGATCAACGATGACAAGTTCCATTATGCGGGGCAGGATCGGCAGCATAAGAAACTAGGTGTCATGTTAGGAACCCCTAAAACGAAGCCTTCAATCAGAAGGGCCCTTACGGGGGTAAGGGGGAGGCAGGGAGCCTTAAAAACCCTAATAAGGAGTTGACACTCTCTAATTAATAAGGCCCGGACAAGGAAGAATAATACCCAATCGCCCTGTGCAAAACCCTAAACCCTGAACCCCTAAACCCTAAACCCTAAACCCTAAACCCTAAACCTTACCCCCAAAGGAGGGCCGCAGCCGCTTCACCGCCTGTTGCGAGCTCTCACCTGACCTACAGGTGGCGCAGAGGGGCTGAATTTTAGGATTTAGGATTTAAGGTTCCGGGGTTTAGGGTTTAAAGTTCAAGGGTTTAGGATTTAGGGATTTAGGGGTGTAGAGTAGGGATGAGTAGGGTTTAGGGTTTAGGTTGTTGTTTTCGGGTGTGGTAGGGGCTGGGTCACTGGGTAGGTCGTGCACATATGACTTGCTGCCATAATGACAAGGTTAACCTTTTTTCTCTGGGCTTAGGGTACTTGGCACCAAAGGTTTTGGGGTTTATCCAATTATCAATTTTTACGTTCAACCCTAAACCCTAAATTCTTAAACCCTAAACCCTGGCCCTAGACCCCTAAACCCTAAATCCTTTAAACCCGATACCCTAAAGCCATTAAGCCCTAAACTGGCCTCCGAACCCCAACAGGCGCTGTAGTGACCCTACATCCTCCTCCCGCAAACCCAAAATTCCCAAATCCTCAAAACCCCATTGCAAGCACCCTAAGCCCAAAGGGTCCAAGTACCATTATAGTAGGTACTTAGTAGGTATCTGGGCCCCAAGGTATATACTATACTATGACTCGGAGCCTTTGAAAAGCCTCTAAATCATCCTAAATCCCAAGTTTTAGAAACCCTGACGCCTCAAAACCGCCAGCAGGTCGCCCTCCTCCGGTTGCAGACCTTGGCTTCGGATGCCAAGGCGGAGCAGTTGTACTTGGTGGGCTTAGAGTTTAGTACAGGGTTTTGGGGTTTTGGGTTAGGGTTGAGGGGCTTAAGGGCTATAGGGTTTAGGGGTTTAGGGGTTAGGATTTAGGGTTTTAGGGAACCTCCAAAACCGAACCCTTAGTCTTGGTACAGAGTTTTTGGTTTAGGCTTTGGAGTTTGAGAAAAGTCATCAAGGCTTCGGAGATCGTTTGACCTTTAAGAGTTCAGGGTTTAGGGTTTTAGGGCTCAGGGTTTAGGGTTTAGGGCTAAGGTGTAATTGTTCTTTAAGGGTTTTGGATTCATGGGTTGCGGGCTTGTTTTAGAGGTCTGACAAGCGTTGGAAATGATACCCGGTTGTAGTCATGTATAGTTACATGGCAAGTAGTATCCTTTTCGCACTTTTTTCTTTTTGGCTTACCTTTTTAATTTGTAACCAAATAGTAGGACAAAGGGCATCTTTATTTTTAAAACCCTAAACCCTAACTAGTGGGCAACCTGGGGTTATGGTAGAGTAAACCTTTTAGGGTTTCGGCTTAATAGGCCTTCTACAAGGGTTCTGAAGGCGTCTAGTCAATATCGAGGCATGAAAACTTACCAATAGTATTGAGTAGGATGTATATGTATAGAGTATATACGTAAAGTAGAATCTACCCCAAGAGAGGCCGTTTCTGTTCATTAAGGCCTCATCTTCGGCTCTGAGGGAACTTGAATGGGTTTGGGGTTCTCCATCTTGGCTTGATGCCCTACAAACTAAAAACCCTAAACAGTAAATCCTGAAAGCCCTAAGCCCTAAAAGCCCTAAACCCCAAACCCTTCAAGGCCTTAAAAACCCAAAGCCCTAAATTCTAAAAGCTCTAACCCGTAATCTCTGAACCGAACACGAGTTCAGGCTCGGAGCCCAACTACCTGAACCAACCAAGCCCTACTTTTTTTGTAGGTTATTATTAGAAACCCTGATATATTTTTTTAGGGACCTCACAAAAGGTAGGTTTTGGTGGGTTAAGGTAGTTTCTAAGTCCCATGATTCTTTAGGTAAGCCCTGCTCAAGGTTACCCGCCTCTGCGGCTCCCAGCCGTACCCAGGCCTTGTGGCCTTGGTGCAAGGCCATCTTCTTGTAAGTGTATGCTGTAGGGTTTATAGTCAGGATTTCGGGTTCAGGGTTTATGGATTTTTGGTCTAGGGTCTAGGTTATATAGGGTTCAATCAGGGTTCATGTTTAGGGTTGGGTAGAGTTCATTTTTCGGGGTGTAGGTTTCTAACCGAATGTGTTCAGGCAACCGGTACGGCTTCCATTAAAGGCCGTTGCAAGGGTTTCCTGCCGGGCGGTATAATAATGTTGTTTTGTTTTGCTATGAGCGTTTGCAAGCCGTTGCCTCTTTTGAGGGGGGCGGCAGGTGTGGGGGCTTCAGGGTTTCGGGGTCACATAACAATGCACAGAGTGTTTTTGAGGTTCTGTGAGCTAGGGTTTACGGTGTCGGGGTTTGGTCTCAGGGGGTTCAGGGTGTTAGCGTCAGGCTCATTCAATCTTATACACGTACTCCTAGCCACATCTGTTACACCCTCTTCCCTTAAGGTCGCTGAGGACTGCCATGACTGACTATTCACGACCCGCCATATCCCAGGGCTTCGGGCTGTGGGTTAAGGCCGCATGGATGAAGAGCAGGGACATAGGGTTACTTGAAGGGGCAGGGGACTTAGTAAGTTGGTTATCAGTAGGGTTGTAATTAGGGTAACTCCAGTTAGGGCACTTATAACCCTACTTCTAACCTACTTACTAAGTCCCCTGCCCCTTCAAGTAAACCCTAAACCCTATAGATCCCATTTAAGGAATCCTAGGAGTTCGGGAGCTTGCTGCTTTTGGTGGCTTGGGCCCATGGAGATTTGTGGTTTGGGGTTCAGGGCTTTGCCAGGATCCCCCAAGGGCGCTTTAATGGAGTGCTTACGGCCCTTAGTCGTGGGTATTTGGGGTTTAAGGTTTAGGGTTTTAGGGGTTTAGGGTGTAGTTGGGGGTCTAGGTGGTGAGCTTGCATAGGGTTTCTGAGGACGAGGAAGATTAAGCACACTAAACGAAAATACTGCTTCATGCAGGGGAGCAGCGGAGCGCAAAACCTAGGAATGTTTCTTTTCAACCCTGGTAGGCCTGAAACCCACAAGCAAACAATCCTGAACCGCCGAGCCGCATCAAACGCTCATAGCAAGCTTTTAAAGGGGCCGGTTTAGGAAGCTACATACTACCCTTAAAGGAAGCCGTCAGGGTGCTAGGAGGTTGAGTGTCAAACGTGGAATTGGGTTTAGGTGCTCGACGGATCCTGGGGCGCAGTAAGTAAGTAGGTTAGAGGGTTTAGAGTTTAAGGGCTAAGTGTGCGTGCAGGCTAGTGATCAGGGGATGTAGTAGGTAGATCGGTAGATCGCACGTAGAGTCAAGGGCACTCTGATGGGGACGTAAGAAATGGGGGCGTAAGCCATTGGGACCATTCGGGCCCATTTGGGACCTTTTGGAAAACGCTATTTTGGGTTCGGAATCCTGCGCGCTCGGAGTTCGGTGCTGGAATATTGCATCTGTCGGGCTATGGAGTAGAGGCAAGCTTCCGGCAATGTGGACGCGGTAGTGAAGGTGACATTTTCCAAAACCGCCCAAAACAGTCCAAAAACGCCCAAAACTGCCCAATTCGGCATTTTTGGCAAACGCCCCGTTCATTAGGGTTTTTTTCCCACTCACTCACGGCTTGCCGTTGCCGTTCCGTCAAGTTACAACCCTCCTCCTAGCAGCAGATCCCCTCTTGGTCTCAGCCTGGTGTGATTTCAGGAGGCTTNGTTTTTTTCCCACTCACTCACGGCTTGCCGTTGCCGTTCCGTCAAGTTACAACCCTCCTCCTAGCAGCAGATCCCCTCTTGGTCTCAGCCTGGTGTGATTTCAGGAGGCTTAAGCCCCCTTTTCTTAAGCCCCCACTTGTATTTCTTTAATAGAGTTCTGAGTGGTCTAAAGCGGGGTTATTCTACTTTTACCTCTTCCTGCAACCTGCTCCCTAAGTCTCCCGCCTTCAAGCAAGCCAGGCCAGACACCTTCACAATAGAGGTGCCTGAACAACTACCTGAAACTACCAAACCCTACTTTTTTGTAGGTTCTTATTGTAACCTAATATGGACTTTATAGGGACCCTACAAAAAAGTAGGTTTTGGTAGGTTAAGGTATACAATACTATTCCTGAGGGTTCGTTTATAATATTGTATGTTATAAACATACAACCACCTACGGAGGCTTCTTTTCCCGAGTCTATCAATTCCAATTGAAATTCTCGGATGTCTGAACCCTACCTTATAATAACCGTGCACACCTCAAGGATATGGTCTTAGGGGCTGTATATGTAGGCTAGGGTTTGGCGTCAGTACATGGTCGTATGTGTGTTTAAAGGTACACATGTATACCTAAACCCTAAGCCCTAAGCCCTGAACCCTGAACCTTGAACCCTAAAGCCCTAAATCCTAAACCCTAAAACTCCCGAAGCCCTAAAACCCTAAACTCCCTAAACCCTAACCCTAAATCCTAAATCCTGAACCCTAAATCCTAAACCCTAACCCTAAATCCTAAATCCTAAACCCTAAATCCTAAACCCTAACCCTAAATCCTAAACCCTAAACCTAACCCTGGAGCAGGCCAGCCTGCCTTCACAGAGAGCAAGCTGCTGGCGCCTGAAGCTCCAAGCAGCTTGAGGATGAGGCCTGGGATTGGGGGTTTGGGGTTTATAGGGGTTTAGGGTTTAGGGGTTTAGGGGTTTAGGGTTAGGGGTTTAGGGTTTAGGGGTTTAGTGGTTTAGGGTTTAGGGGTTTAGGGGTTTATTGGGGTTTGGAGTTTAGCATTTAGGGTTTAGGGGTTTAGGGTTTAGGGGTTTACGGGGGTTCCGGTTTTACGGTTTAGAGGATGAGGTTTCTTCGATCTATATCTGCGCTTTAGGGTTAAGGGGTTTGGGGGTTTAGGATTTAGGGTTCAGGGTTTCTTCGATTTGCATCCGTGGTTCTCTTTCTGGGGTCTTTTCAATTGGTCCTGTAGCGCTTTATGTGGTTTACCCTTCTTAGTAGCTTTCTTGGGTGAAGGGCCTCAATAGGGTCCCCCAGAATCCAGCCTCAATTAGGGAGTCGGGTGGTTTCCTTCAGTTCTTGAAGATTGCCGGGTTCAGTCAGCTGTTTTCGTTTGAAATTATGGTGTTTCCGGCCTACGTGTCGGCGCTGAAGGTGGGCAGGGTGGGGTGAATGTTTGAGTGTGAGTGAATGGCAGAGACAATGGCAGGGACAGGCAAACAGACATGCAGACAGACATACCGACGAGAGAGAAAGCGAGATAGCAAAAGACAGGGAGGGAGAGAGAGAGAGAGAGAGCGACAGAGAGAGAGAGTGTGTGTGTGTTTCCGTGCGTATGCCTGCAGGCTAGCGCGCTCAGGGGTAAGCTACCCTAATAAGGAAACAATATTATCTTCTATAGATCCGTATTACGGTAGCAGAACAAGCTAAGTTCCTTAACAAGAATCGAACCCAGCTAAGCAGTTGAGGTTTTTTGTGTTCGACTCCTTAAGTCTTCAGCGCGAAACCCTTTAGCTTAAACCTCGCATCAAGTGAAGTGCAAACCCGGCGAAGTGCAACATCCATAGTATAGGGGCTGAAACGATTATCCATACTATTCTGGGGGCTCCTTATTATATTTCTAGTATTATAGTATAACCCCCCCCCCAACCCCCCAACACCCTATTCTAATTACTAAGGCCATAAATTGAAGGTTCAGGGGACTGCACACGACTGGCAACCCGCCGGCTACGCACCGTGAATGTTCAAGTAAGCCATAGCCGCAGCCTGAGCTAGGGTTTAGGGTTTAGGGTTATAGTTTTGCTGGGTTCGGCTATGTTAACTTGACACAGTTTCGTGCTTCGCCTTTGGGGGAAAGCCATCATTCCTCTCGGTTTTGACGGTCAAGGGTTTCGGAATCAAACATTGTAAACCATACACCCCAGCACCTTCGCTCCTTTAACCATCCCTTCTCCTTCAACCCATCCCTGAACCCTAAACCCTAAACCCTGAACACCCCAAACCCTAAACCCAAAACCCTGAACCCTGAACCCTAAACCCTGAACCCTAAAACCCTTAACCCTAAACCCAAGCCCGTTGCGACCTTGTGCAGGTGCCGCGCCTGCAAACATTTGGAGGAGGCGGGCTTTCTCAGACGGTACCCTGAGGGTCCAAAGGATCCAAAAATCACTTGGCGTTCTTCTGGTTGGATCTCAGGACTCAGGACTTTAACTTTTTAGGTTTCTATATGAACCATAATAAGGAGGCTAAATGTTTAACTCTTGCCCCTGTTCTAGCTATTAAGGCTCCTATATTACCTGGACCCTGAACAACCTACCCTTTTCAGGACTCATATAAGGAAACTTGGCGTTCTTCTGGTTGGCTCTTAGAACTCGACTTCTTAGCTACTTACTACGTCCCCCGACCCTCCAAGTATACTCAAACCCACAGCCAGTCACCAGTTGAGAGCTGAGCCTGCCCTGCCCTTTCTAGTTTGGGGTCTCCTTATTAAAACAGAGTAGTAGGAAAAGCGGAACAGTAGGAAAAAGGGTATCCTTGTTATATTATCAAAGGCTACTCAGGAGCTTAGAGGGTGAGACACCCTAAGCCCTAAACCCCTAAACCTTAAACTCTTAAACCCTTAAACCCCTCAACGCCAGGGTGAGAGAGCAGCAGGGGTTTAGGGTTTAGGGTTTGCTGCTGCGACCTAGGGTTTAGGGCCTAGGGTTCAGGGTTCCTACTCCTTAGTAAAGCTAAACCCCAAAACCTAAACCCTAAATCCTGACTGTGCTGTAGGGGCCTAAACAGGGGGTTCCTTATTATAATTATAGTATGATGGGCCCCGAAACCCTATTCTACTTATTCAGGCCTCTATAGTATACCTTGATAGAGGACTTAAGTACAGGAATCCTTCGATCTGGTACGGTTACGGAAACCCTAAACCACAACCCTACAGCCAAAACCCTGGAACTCAAGCCCAAAACCAAACCCTAAACCTCGAGTGACTTCACAGCTTGCCAGGCTCAATGCTGTGGCTGCGACCTTTTGACGAACTTGCTTCCCCTAGAAAACTTTGGAACCCTTACCCCAGTCCATCCTAAATCCCCAAACCCTAACGCCGACATGCTTGGCACCTTGAAATCTGAAGCATCCAAATCTAGATTTTGATTCATTATAAGCATTCCCATAGGCTCCATAGTAGTTCCTGTTTGGGATTCCCGAAAAGGAACTACTATGGAGCCTCTAGGTAGCTACATTGCGACAAGCCGGAGCTACTACGTCCCATGATCCTTCAAGTAGGGTGAATTTATCTTCGAAGCGGCGAAAAAGTGCCAGGCGCGCTGTGAGGTGCTGCCTGGCGGTGACGTTTGCTTGGCATGTGCTGTTTAGTTTCGGGTTTGCGGCTTTGGGAGTTTACGGTTTGTGGTTCATCGGGTTTGAAGAATTCAATGTTAAGGGCTTTAGTGCTCAGGAAGTTTTGGGACCTGGGAGGCATTCTAGCTTGGTGCTTCAGGCATTGGGCTTGTTGGTACTGGCTTGTGGGCCTTGGCTATGCTATAACCGTATAACCTCAATGTTCAATCAAAAATCTGCACTATTGATGTCATGGAAGTTCAGGAATGGGTATGTAGTGCTTGGTTACCTACACCCCAATCCCACTCTAAGCCCCTATGCTTGGAGGATCATGGGACTTGGTAAGTGAAGATAGAAGTACATTTAAAGTAGGGTTATAAGTAAAGCTAAACAATCGCCTGTATAGCTACCTTGTTTATAAAAATCCTACCAAAATAGATCTAAAATATCCCTAAACCTTGCCAAGACAGAGTTAAACCATCCCCGAACCCTGGCAAAAAAGACCAAGACCATTCCTGAACCCTGCCAAAAAAGACTTAAACCATCCATAAACCCACCAAAAAAGACCTAAACCCTTCTTAAACCCTACCAAAAAGCGTCCTCCCTAAACCCCCTATGCAAGCCAGGCCATTTCTTGGAGTTTGGTGGTGTCGCAGACCCAGAGCTGCCGTAGGCTAGAGCATGGTTAGTTCTCTAAGTTAGGGTCCCATCTAGGGCTCCTTCGAGGGCTCTATGGGTACCTTAAGCTTAGTTCTCTAAGTTAGGCGCCCTTTTCGGGCTCCTTAAAGGGATCTACAAGGGTTTCTACAAGGTTTCTACAGTTCTCTTGGGTCCCATTCAGGGATCCTTAAAGAAGGTTGGTTCTCTAAGTTAGGGTCCCTGTTGGGGTCCTTTAATGTCCAGGGTTTAGGGTTTTAGGGTCCTTTTTGTATAAGGGTGCGCACTGTATTGGGTGCCCAAGAAGGCTAATTTCGAGAACTACCCACATGGTTTAGGGTTCAGGGTGTTTGGGTTTAATTGGGGTTTTGAGGTTTCTGCCTTTGGGGTTTGGGTTCTTTGGGGTTTAGTGTTAAGCGGGGGGGCGGGGGGGAGGAAGTGTGTTTTTTGTTCAGGTAGTTATTATAAGGGGTTTCGGAAGCTGCCATATTTCTAGAGGGTTTCGGGCCAAGGGTTCAGGGTTTAGGGTTGTGACCGTAGTGCTGGGATCCTGGAAAGAACACCTGGGTTCCCCCGTAATACCCTTCTGCCCTTTGTGTCGTCTTGGGTTCCCTTATTAAAACCAAATAGGATGAAACAGGGTACCATCATTATCAAAGGGCTATTGGGGAACCTCGAAACTGGGCACCATCGTCATCAAAGGGGCTATTGGGGGGTTTAGAAACCTTAGCTTCATAACTTCATGCCGTTGCCGGCAAGGCTTGAGAAAGACTCCACGGCCGAGGTCCCGTGACAGGGCTGCTTGTCTTCAGGGTTGAGGGCTTGAGGGTTTAGGGGTTTAGGGGCTTAGGGGTGTAGGGGTGTAGGGTTTAGGAGTTTAGGGGTTCAAGGTTTAGGGTTCAGGGTTTATAGTGCATTGCAAAGCATCCTGGCCTGATGATTCCTCATCTTTGGGTCATTGCTAGCACGACTTCTGCTCCAACTTGCCATAACCTGTGCTGCTCTCCTTCCTACTTTAACCGATGCTGTGCTGCTGCTACTATCACCGCTCTAGCACCAGCACAATACAGTGCGGCTGCTTCTTCTTGTGATTCTGCTACTGGTGCTGTGGCCTGCTGCCCGTCCTGCAGCTGCCATCCCTTGCCACTCCTACTGCTAACACGGGTTCGTCGCGGCGATGCCGACCATTGTTGCAGCATCCGCTAAGAAAGCAGCTGCGCCAGAAATGGAGAAGCAAGTATATCAAGCAGGCCAAAAGGCGCTGAAGGACCAGTCCCGCTTAGAGTCTTAGAGGCTCTTGAGGAGCGTGCCGGAGGCTGGGCCGAAGGCCGTCACCCAGAAAAAAGCCGGCATTGGGATGAAGCCGTCCTCGCTCAAGAAAAAGCTGGCGAAGCATGCAATAGCCCTTTGACCAGAGCTCAGGGATGTGGGGTTGGAGTTTGTGATGGGTTCGGTTGCGTTTACGCGTTTTTTTCAGCTGGTGGGGTGACACCTGAGCGCCTTGTCGACCTAGCGGATCGCAGGTTAGAGGCTAAGCGTGCCCAGTGATTGCTTGATATAAGTACCTGAATTTTACTGGGGTTTTACTCGATGTTAGTGAATTTTTAACCCCAGTTACCATGTCCCATGATCCTCTACGTAGCTCTCCATGACCCAACCTTTAGTTTGTTGGTCTCTTATGGCTCAGTAGTAATCTGGAATAGTTGAACCTGTCATTGTTGTCGCTTACTGGGAAAGTAAGAGTCTGCAGGAGTCAGGAAGGGACATAGTCGGAAAGTATTCCTGTCAGAAAGGCGGTGTGAAATCTACGTATCTACCTCAAGGGTCCTAAACCCTAAACCCTAAACGCTCGGGGGAGATCTCGAATTGTAGGGAAATTCTGAGACTGAAGAGACCCACCCTCTCCCTCGGAGGTTTAGGACACTCCAAAGGAGATACCTGGACCCTGAGAGTATTCCCAAACCCTGTAAACCCTAAACCCACCAAACCTTAAACCCTAAACCCCCAAGAGTTAACCCTTGAATCTTTCCTAAAACCCTAAACCCGCAAACCTTATAAACCCTAAAGCTGCAAACCTTACGCCCCAAACCCCCATACCTTAAACCTTAAATCCTCAAGCCTTAAATCCTAAGCCTCTAAACCGTAAACCCGCAAACCTGAAACCGTCAAGCCCTAAACCTTTAAACCCTAAATCCCTGAACCTTATATAAACCCTAAACACTCAATTAAACCTTAACCCCCTGAACCTTAAACCCCAAGCCCTAAACAGATCCCTTTATACCTTTAGAGATCCCTTTAAGGAGCCCTTTGAATATCCTAAACCCAAAGCCCTAAAGCCCTATAGACCCTAAACCCTAAATGCCTTTTTCTCGGCCTTCGGCACAGGAGACCGGGACGTTGCCGAGGAAGTCGGGAGCTCTGGGGACCTGCCCCCCGAGTGCGGGGTTTACTTGGAGGGTCGGGGGACTTAGTAAGTAGGTACTAAGTAGAGTTACAGTAGAAGCCAGAAAGTTGGAACATCATTAGCCTCCTGCCCTTAAGGTAAAGTATAAGGGATCCCAGCACTAATCCTCCTAAATCCATGTTCCAACTTTCTGGGGTTCACTGTATAAGTACCCTAAAAGGGATCCTAATTGGGGTTATGGTAATTATAACTCTATAGAATAACTACTTAGTAAGTCCCCCGACCCTCCAAGTAGGGTTTAGAAGTTTAGGTGTTTAGGGGTGTTTTGGTTTGGGGGTTAGGGGTTTGGGCTAGGGTTTAGAGGCTAGAGTTTTAGGCGAGGGTTGAGGTTTAGGGTTTTGTGCTAAGGTTTGGGGTTTTCGGGTCTAGGGTCTCGAGCCAGAGACTTTGAACATAATCCCCGGAACCCGAGAAGTCTCCACCACCAAAGCCCTCCCCAAACCCCCAAACCCTAAACCCCTGAAGCGCGAAACCCCGTAAAACCGTAAAGCCCCAAGCCCCCAAACCCCTAAACCCCCAAAGGCCTACACCCTAAACTCCTAAACCCCCAATCCTAAATCAGAAATACTAATAGAGATCGCATCATCAACAGCAAACGCAATACTAGTAGCAACAGTAGTGGCAAGCGGTGCATAATAGTAATAGAAATCGCAACTGTAGTAATGATTGTAACGATTACGGTAACAATAACGATTGTAACGATACTGGCAATAAGAATGATTGTAGTAATGACTGTGGCAATAGCGGCAATAAACATAGCATCAATACTACCAAGCATCACAAACAATACTACAACTAATCGTAATGACAATCCCTAAATCCTAAAGCCCAAACTCCTGAACCCTAAGCCGTAAACATTAAACCCTAAACCCTAAGCTCAAAAGCCCTAAAGCCTCAGAACTGAGGTGGGGGCCTGGGATGGTTTGGACGCCCTTCGAGCGGCTTGTTGAAATTTGGGGATTCGGGTGTAGGGTGAGGAGTTTAGGGTTTCAGTGTTTCAGGGTTTTAGGGCTTCAGGGTTTCACGGTTTCGGGTTTAGGGTATTTGGGTTTTGGCGGTTACAACAACTTCTTGGGTTGCTGAGTAACACAGACTAGAGGACTAGATAGGGGATCCTAAACCAAAAAAACTACGCAGTTTTTAAGGTGTCTATTCCTGTATCCACGGATCCTCTGCGGACTGTGTAGGTGCCTGGGTCGTTAGCTGTCTTCGAGGGTTTAGGGTTTAGGGTAAGTCTTTGGTTTCCAGTTTTAGCCTTGTTCTGCCCAGAGACTCCAGTATCCCTTAATTAAGGAATATACCCTTAAATCATATTATGGATCCTACATATATTGTTTAATCACGGGATGTTGGAGTTAGCTGGGGTGTCGGATCATCGCTGGTTCAGGTGTAGAACCCCGTCCCAAGACCCCGAGCTGTGTTGGTAAGTATGCCCTATACTACAGAACACGACAAAAACACCTTCACAAGTACCCAGAAGCAAACAGCTGTACAATTCACACCACTCATAAGTAAGCCGTTGAAACAAACACGGCGAAACACCAGACATCGATAGAGAAGCCCAACGCCGGGCCTTAGTACTTAACACAGGGTTTCGGGGCATGATATGCTTTACCTACATACTATCTGAGAACCCTAAACCCTTACATCATCCTTTCCCTTACAGTCCTTATTCATAGCAGAACATACCCCGAAGCCGTTCTAATTGCGAAGGCCCGTATATTCAAGGGGCTGTATGCAAATGGTCGAGTCCTGGTCGAGGTATCGAGCAACACTAACCTACACTTCAGCAGGCCCAAAGCCAAGTCCTCCTAGAACCCTGAAACTCAAACAATCAGGCTACCTACATCCGAAACTCTAGACCTAGTTATTAGATAGTTTCGGCCCTTCAGGGCCCCTCCAAAACGAAACAAGCCCTGCACCCGGAGAGCCGTCAGGCTGCGCGGCTCTATGGACCAAGAGGCCGCACGGGTTTGGGTTTGGGGTTTCAGGTTTTGGGTTTAGGGTTGGGGCTCGGGGTTAAGGGTTAAGGGTCGCACCACAGAAACTAGCCAAAACGCCAGGGGTCTTACCGGCATTCCTAGGGTTCCATAGTTATAGTATGCTAAACCCAAACCCTATTCTAACCATGAAGGCCCCTATCTTAGAAAAATGCTTCCAACAACGCAAATGACAAGTGTGAGGGTGTGTGGTTTAGAGTTTCAGGTGTAGACGGAGGATCAGGTTGCGGCTTCAGGACCAGAGTGTTTCAGAGTTTTTGGTTCGGATTTCGCGAGGATTTCGGGCACTGTATACTGCACATGCTGAAAAGCCCTAAGCCGTCAACCCCTCAAACCCTTTAACCCTAAACCCTTAACCCTTAATTAAACTCCTAACATCTCCTAACCCCTACCTGTAGCCGCAGCCGAAAAGACTTACCTTTTTAGGGTTCCTTATTATGGTTTCTATATATAATACCTTAAAGAGGTAGGTCTTTTCGGTTACAGGTAAACCCTATAAACAAAACCCTATGCCCGCATCCCTGAACGCTGTTCCCTGCACGCATCGCTAGCCTCGTTGCCCGGGACCGACCGACCACACGAGTCCGGATGAACCCTGATCCCTAGAGGCTTCTCTTCTTCAGGCCGAGGCATGAAGTAGGGTTTAGGGTTTAAGATTTTTTTGGGTTTATTTCAGGGTTTAGGGGTTATAATAAAAGAAACTTCAGGCCGAGACATGAAGTAGTAGTCGGCGTCGTCCTTTTTCTCCTCCTCCTCCCCCAGATTTTAGGGTTTAGGGTTTAGGGTTCAGGGTTTTTGAGGGTTTAGGGTTCAGGGTTTAGGGGTTACCTGGGCCCTTAGAAGCCTCCATTTTAAAGGGTTCCTTGATATGATTTCCTTCTAAGTTTATAAGTCCCTAAACAGGGAGGGGTTAGGGTAGGGTTTAGTTTAGGGCTCCTCCTCGTCGTCGTCACTTTGGTTTTGGTCGCCGTCGGGTGTGATTGGTTGTGATGGTGATTGTCTTCCGGCAGTCGTAGCATCCACGGTAAAACGGTAGCAGCCTCCATATTATAGTCGGAGCTTAAACGTTTGACATGAGGGATTGATTAATTGGCAAACAAGTTCAATTACTTGGTCCCCTATATACCTCCGCATCGCTGCATTGCGCCAGGTGGAATCCCGGCCACTACCCAAGGACCGAACAGAAAGACTGGGATAGCATTGTATACTCCGGTGCAGGGTTTAGGGTTTAAGGCTTAGATTATATTTATAGAAACCTGAATAGACCCCCATACTGTTCCGAGGGTTCCTTACCATAACTATACGAGACTATACCCAGTTCCAATTATTAAGGCGCATGGGTGACCGGGCTGCTACTACGACTCACAATCCCAGAGCCCGATACCTCTTAATTAAGGAATCTTCCTTAGACTAGAAACCCTAAACCCTAAACCCTATTCCTCAATTGCGGTAACTAGTCATCATGCGACATCAGGAGTGGGCAGACCAAGGCAGTCGCTGGCAGTGGGCACAGGGCCCAGCAGCTTGTGTCCTGCTTAGACAGTGCATGGAGCCTTTGGGGCAGGAACCTGATTAAGAAACCTTGGGCCTTTATTAGGGCTCCTTATATGAATCCGACTATTTTGGGGTCATAGGCCCAGGGTGTCTTAATCAGGTTCCTACATTTGTTAGGTTTGAATCTTGAAGGTTTGTGGCTTTAAGGTTTAGGGTTTAGGGTTTAGGGGTTTAGGGTCTAGGGTTTAAGGTTTACAGTTTGGCATACTTTTCGGATTTGACGTGTTTACGGTTCATGATTGGAATGTACGCTTCGCGGATGTAGCGCGCGCTTGCAGCGCCATCGCAGCTCAGTTTCATTTCATGTTTTATGTTTCGTACTGCCTGTAGCTTCTTCTCTGCATACCGCTTAGCCGACGCAAGGACTCCTAAAGCACCCCAAGTCCGTAAGCCCTAAAGCATGCAGAATTCTTGAACCCGCTATAATTAACCCGTTTGAGGCCTACACCCCAAAGCAGAAGCTTAGGGACCCAAAAAGCACATAAGGCATAGGCATTTTATGGGGATAGCGGTACCTTATTGGCCTTCGCTTCAAGGGGGTTTATATGGGATATCCCTACTTGGAGGCGCAGGGGACTTAATAAGTAGGTTATAAGTAGAGTTATAAGTGCCCTAAATGGAGCTACCCTAATTATAACCCTACTTGTAACCAACTTACTAAGTCCCCTGCCCCTTCAAGTAACTCACAGGGACCCTTAGGGGGGCAGGGGGGAGGGGGGTAGGGGACTATGCCTTATTAGGTCCTTACTAGGTCCTTATTATGGGCATTAAGCCCCCCTACCCCCCCCTCGGTCCAAAGGACCCAATAATATAGGGGCCTTAATAATTAGAATAGGGTTTTGGGGGCCCATTATACCTAATAGGGAACCACCAAAATAGTATAGGTAATTATTTAGGCCCCTACATGAATTAGCTTCTTGGGTTTAGGATAGTAGTTATGTAGGTTACTATTTTGGAGAGCATATGTTAATTAGGTACTTGGAAGGGTAAGGTTCAGGATTTTGACAGCTTACAGGCCTCGTTAAAAGGGCCCTAATGTAAGCACGTTATAACTCGAGGTGAAGGCCTTGAGGAAGACTCAAGACGACAGAGGAGTTCAGATTCGTGATGTGCTTCGACGTCAAGGCAGGAATGTTTGTAGCAAGCTATGCCTCTTACTTGTAAGCTCTAGACCCGATATTTGCAGGATCTGCGGCCGGACGCTTTGCCCGGGGGAGCCACTTCTGAGAGGATCGGCTTCCATTGCGGATACCCGGACTTGCGCAAGCTGGCCCGTGACCAAATCCTGCAAGCCACAGCAGCCTTGCACTTGCGCTGTATCACTGTGGAGAAGCTGTGCGACCTCAAGAACCCGTCCGAGAGACGTGATGTTGCAGCATGGCGTAGCTCTGTTTTTTGGCTGCTTACGAAGTCCCCGGATCATCCTGTAAGCTGGGTGGGATATCCCCTGCTGTAAGGGCGCCTACTGTAGGAGGTTCACTGTATCATAGTACGCACTCTGACGGGAACCCTGAAAGGAACCCTATGAGGAACCATGAAGGCCATGAAGGGAAGCCTAAACCCTAAGGGTCCCCAAAGGACCCAATAATTAGGTACGCGGTTTTGGGCTAGTAGTTATGTAGGTTAGGATGTTGGAGAGTATATGATTATCAGGTACCTGGACCTTCCTTGACCTCAAATAACTTACCTTTTTAAAGACTTATATAAGGAAATCATAATAGGGAACCCTAAAAGGTAGGTTCTTTAGGGTCCAGGTTTGGGTTAAAAAGATCCCGAAAAAGCCCTTGCAGCAACCTTGCAGCAACCCTGCACCCTAAACCCTAAACCCACCCTAAACCCTAAACCCTAAACCCACCCTAAACCCTAAACCCTAAACCCTAAACCCTAAGCCCATCCGCGAAGCCTATGGAGGCCCACGACGGCCAGCGTGTGAATGGCTGGTCGGGGCCTTGGTGTTTATTTAGGGTTTAGGGTTTAGGTTTTAGGGGTTTAGGGTTTAGGGGTTTAAGGGTTTAGGGGTTTAGGGTTTAGGAGTTTAGGGTTTAGGGTCTAATTAAGCCTTCTTGGCGTTCTGCTGGCTCTTAGGACTGTAATTTTTTGGGTTTCTATATGAACTATAATAAGGAGGCTAAAAGTTTAACTTTTAGGAGGGGTTCAGAAGTCAGCCAAGTATACGTTGAGTTTAGGGTTTCGGAGTTTTGGGGGTTTAGGGGTTTGGGGTTTAGGGTAGGGTTGCAGGCTTCCTATAATAGGGGTTCTGTTGGTTCGTTTGGGACAACCAAGACAACCTCCCAGCAAGACCTGTCATACCTTATCAAAGTTCCTATACCTTGCATCGAGCTGTGATAAGCTTTAATTTGCCCTTGTCTTTAACATAGAGCACTAATCATAGACAATTTTGGTGACTGTTGAAATCGGCACCTCGAATAGCAATTATTTATTGCAGACTTATGAATCGTCCAAAACACCATAAATTCCACTTACAACACTCTATACCCTACACCGCCCTACACCCTACTTGAAGCTCCCGGCCCGCCCCCACACACAGACCCTAGACCCTAAGCCCTAAAACCCTAAACCCTAAGCCCTAAAACCCTAAACCCTAAGCCCCCCCCCCCAAAAAAAAAAAAAAAAAAAACGGGCCCCAAGCCGCTCCTAGGATCGACTTCGGCGATGCGGGCGCGTTGATGAGTCGATGGGGAGCCGGCTTCTGGAGGCCCACCTGGACCCTGAAGAACCTACTTCGAGGATCAGAGGACTTAGTAACTGGGGCTATAAATAAAGTAACCATACTTATAAGTACTTATAGCCCCAATGGAGGTACTTATATCCTTCCTTACTAAGTTCAATCATCCTCCAAGTACTTTTTTCAGGATTCATATAAGGAAATCATGGTAGGGAACCCTAAAAAGGTAGGATGTTTGGGTTTACGTATCTCTTGAGTCTTTAGGGCTCAGGGTTTACAGGGTTTAGGAGTTAGGGTTGGGGTTTAGGGTTTAGGATATCTATCCGGCTATCTGTCAGAACCATGGTCCCTTTCAGGAACTCTACATCTTCCTACTCGATAAGGCACCCTATAGTTTGCGAACCCCTAAAGAGACCCTGATTTGGACAACCATCCATTTGTTTCTTGTTTTCCCCATCCATCTCTCTCCCCTCAGATCCTTACAGGGACGTGCGGAGTACGGCTTTGGGTCACTCCCCCCGTACAGCAACCGTAACCGTAGCTTACAGATAAAGCACGAGCCCCGTAGAGATACATCGACAGTTCGTTGTGGCAGACATCACTGTAACGGGCATTTATCGAAACGCAAACTTCGTGAGAGTAAGGTAACTACAGTTTCGGGACTGAGTGTTCAAGATCCGGGACTTGATATTTCAAGTCTTTGTTTTTTCGCGGGGGGCTGTAGGGTTGCAAAAGTGCTCAGAGCCCGTGGCCCGTGATATGAAGGATCGCTACCAGATGACAGGAGTGTTTCATAAATACTGGACCTCGGAGATTCCTGGTTAGTGGAGACATACACAAGAGATTCTGACACGAGTTTGGGGTTTAGGGTTTGACTGAACTCTAAGAAACTTGCATCTTCAGGGTTTTGGACCCTGAGAAGTCTACCTCTTCAGGGCTTCTTAATATGATGTCCTTATAATATATCATCCGTTAACAAGGTAGGTTACTTGGGGTTCAGGTAGGGTTTAGTTTGGGGCCTGCAAGATTGCAAGGTTTGGCTGAAAAGGTTTGGGCTCGTTTAGGGTTTAGGGTGACGCCACAGCCCTAAACCCTGAAAAGCTTTGAGGTTTCGGGCTTCGCTGGTAGGATCCTAGCAGACTCGGCCAGAAATCTGTGAGATGCCCTGGGGGTCTCTTGAGATTCGGCTTAAGCTCCAGGAAGCACTACAGTAAACCCCATAAAGTTGGAAACCGGATTAAGGCCAAAAGTGCTGGGATTCCCTATACAGTACTCTTAAGGATTGAGGCTATTGGGTTTCCAACTTTTGGGCTTCTACTGTAACTCTAAACCCCATAAGCCCTATAACCCTTATAAACCTGATACAGCTTTAAAACCTTATATGCCCTGTAAACCTTTTAAACCCTTGTAAGCCCTAAGCCTAAACCCGATAAACCTTGTAAACCCTGAGCCCGAAACCTTAAACTTAAACCATACACTCGTCTGTAGTCTTTATCCATCTCCCAACCAGGGATCGGTGCTTCTGGCAACTCTGAGATTTCCCAAAAGACAAGATCGTTTGACAATGGGTTGAGTTTCAGGCTCTAGGGCTTCGGGATTCCCAGGCAGTTCTTGATACCAACTTTTGGCTTCAGTACTGTATAGCCTTAAGAAGGAATCTATAAAAGCCCGAATGTGTCCCTCCACAACCCTTATCCTCGTAATTAGTAGAGTAGGTACTTTTAACCTTTCTGGGGTATTATAACCCCTACATAATCCCAATATACTCCCAAAGCCCACCCTTTAGTTCCCAAGGATACCCTAAACCCTCAAGACCCTAAACCCTAACCCAAATCCTCTGCACCAGGATACCGGATGGCAGCACTCCGGGCTTCCTAGTCGTTGGTATCAACAACATGGCTCTGGGCCCAGGGCACCTTGTGGCTTATGGGCTTTGTAGGTTTATGGGGCTTATAGGGTTTAGGCAGGGCTCATAATCATAGTGTTTATAGGGGTTGTAGGTTTATGAGGCTTGTAGGGTTTAGGGTTCAGGGCTCATAATCATAGTGTTTAAAGGGTTTGTAGGTTTATGAGGCTTTTAGGTTTTAGGGTTTAGGGTTTAGGTTAGGGCTTACAGGGTTTAGGGTTCCTGGCTCGTAATTATAGTGCTTATGGCTGAGGGTTCAATGCATCCACAAAATTTGGACATGTACCTTAACGTATGGTGCAGGGCTTTAATGCTATGATCTCGCAAGGCTCATAAGGTATGTTCCGTAATCAACGGCTTGGAGCCAGGGCGTAGGGCGGTTTGGGCTTTAGGGTTTAGCCTGCGGTATAGGAGCCTGAATAAAATCTCAATTCTTGAGGATTCCAAGTTGAATACAGCAAGTCTTAACCCTAAACCCCTAAACTGAAGCCCCAAACCAAATTCTGTCTCTAAAGGCCTTCCCTTCGAATTTAAGAGTGACAAGCAACGCGGTTTCAAAGGAGCTTTTCGGCAATACCCTATTGCGCCAAGTTGCACCCACCGCATGGGCCACCGCTTGGGACCACAAGTTGTGCTGTTGCTAGGCCCCCGAAAAGTCAGTAGATGCTCGCGCTGACGTGTTAGCACTGCTTAAAGCCACAAGTCTCACGCCAGTGCATAGCTGAGAACCTTCACATTGCAACAAAGACTGGCCAAGGCGAATGACCTCAAGTTGCCAGGTTGGCCGGACTTCGAGCAAACGGTGGACCGGTTGAAACACGTGGCAAAGAAGCAGCCGCTTGCCGGTCGGGAAGTGGCAGACATTCGTCTGGTTGATCTTTTGTGGAAAGGGTGGCATAACTACCTTCCACCTGAGACCCTCCCCTCGTCCCACGGGCACTGCATGTGCTTCATCGTTGCCCGGAAGGTTAACGAGCCCAATACGTTCTGAGTTGCCTTCGAGAACGCAATTGGGATGATGCAAACCCCATCTAACGGGCTACTGGCCGAGGTTTCCGGCTTAGTTGCTTTATGCTCTATGTCTTGGAGTTCAGGGTTTTGCTGTTCAGGAGGGTTTGGGGTTGAGGCTTGAAGGTTGAGACGTTTCGGGTTTAGGGTTCCTAAACCCTAAACCCTCAGGGGTTCGGGGCCAGGCGTTAGGGTTCCAGAAAGAGACTCCAGTCCCGGTCTGTCCCCGCAACCACCCAGAACTATGACCTGCCATTTAGGGTTTAGGGTTTAGGGTTAAACCCTAAGGGCTCAACCCGACACCATATAATTACCCTGAGCCATAAGCCCAAATACCCAAACACATCTAAATCCTAAACCCTACTTTGTCAGTTCTTGTTCTTGTACCGCCATGCTTCTGACTCCTTGGCAGAGATTGCTCAGCGTTCACCAACACCCTACTTCTTTTGGTTCTTATGTTAAACCCCGGCATGGAAATTGATAGGGAGCCTAAAAGAAGTAGGTTGCAGGTGTCTATAGAGTCTCAAAGGTTTGCTTTGGAGGAACGGTGCTCTGAGCAAAGTTGCAGGTGCCTTAGCTTCTGTTGGCTTGTACCTCAAACTCATACCAACATACTCAGAATCCCGGGTCTCGGGAAACCTGCAAAGAAAAACTTGAACCCGAACCCTAGAACCCTAAATCTACATCCTGACCCCGCTATGGGCTACTTACGAAGCTCGCGCATTTGGTTTTGGGTTGATTCAGGAGGACTTCCTGTAACCTTGTAAAGCCCGTAAAAAACATCTGAGTTTTCAAGACGCACCCACATCAGGATCAGACGAATGAAGGTTTCAGTTGCAAAGCCAAGGCCCTAAGCGTTTCAGTTTGATTTGCTTAGCATTAACCCTATCCTGAACTTTAAACTCCTTGAGTGCTCTAAACTCTAAACCCCGAAGCCCCAAACCACAAAAATGAAGACAACATAAAAAGGAACCTATAATTGAAGTACTGCAAGAATTGATTCCAATCCTGAGTAATCCCACCCCTGGCAAAAAAAACCGAACCCCGTATACCCTAAGCCCGAGCCCCGTAGCATTAACGACAACCCTTAACCCCTAAACTCCGAGCCCAAAAGCTCTGATAGAACCCAAAGAACCCTCATGGATTCATTTGTGTTTAACCCTAAACCCTTAACCCTAAACCCTAAACCCCTAAACTCTAAACCCTAAACCCCAAACCCTGAACCCTAAACCCTAAACTCGAGTGCTTCGAATCTGGCAGACATTAAAAAAGGAGCTCAAAAGAACCTAAACCCTAAACCCTAGTCGGCCGTACCGAGGCACATCTCCTTCGCTTGATCCCTGGGACGACCACTTTCGAGGTCCTGATATCCCCAAAAACCAAACCCTAAGAGAACCATGTGCCCAAACGGGGTTTAGGGGTTTAGGATTTAGGGGTTTAGGGGTTTAGGGGTTTAGGGTGTAGGGTTAAATGGTCCATCTAGCTTTCAGGGTTCCTTTCAGGGTGCCTATTAAGGTTATACGGGTTCTAGAAGGGCTTTAGGGTTTAAATGTCCATATGCTCAATGGCGTCAAAGTAGTCCCTGTAAAGGAGCTTTGCTTGGGGCCAAGCATATACTATTTGGGTACATGGACCCTTAAACCCTACAACCCTAAAGCCCTTGCCCAGGGGGTCCATGTACCCAAAGGTTTAGGGTTTAGGGTAATTTGGGGTTTAAGATTTAAGGTAATTTAAGGTTTAGGGTTTAGGGTAATCTGGGGTTTAGGATTTAGGGTAATTTAAGGTTTAGGATTACTTTAAGGCCAAAGTATATACTATTTGGTTACATGGACCCTGAGGGTTGTAGAACCCTTATAGGACCTCTGAACTAAAGGATCCCTTAAAGGAGCCTTACTATTTGGTCACATGGACCCTTAGCGAAGGAGACTGGAGGATTGTGGAGAGGGCAGCCCGCGACCTTTTTGTTTTCAGTTGGGGTTTGGAGTTTAGGGTTTCGGTTTTCGGGTTTAAGGTTTAAGGTTTACAGGGTTTAGGGTTTTGGGTTTTGAGTTTTGGGATTGAGGGTGTAAGGCTTAGGGTTAAGGGTTTTGGCTGTCATGGTTCTTTGACTGAAGTTTCTTTGAGGTTTCTTGAAGCTTCTTTTTGCTGGGTCCCTAAGGGTTCTCCGAAGGATGCCCTGGGGCTTCGATGCGGATGTTAGGGTTTAGGATTTGGGGAGCCTGCTGTGGGACCAGGGGTAAACCTTAAACCCTAAGTCTGTGGGTTTTTCGTGGTGTTCAAGGTCTGAAGGGTTTTCCCTCGTGTGTGAAGGGTATTCAAGTCGAGGGCCCGTCCTCTACATGGGCCCGGGAGAGCCCTTGGGTGACTTTGGGGTCTCAGACACCTAGAGACACCTCTAAACCCAGTAGTCTGAGCTAGTGTAGGAAGCAGAGGCCTCTGGCCGGAGCTCCACTTGCCAACAAACCCCCAAATAAACCCTGAACCTTCAAAGCTAGACTCTAAACCCCACACTTAACGAAGCTTTAAGCAAAGCTGGGCGCTCAGCAAGTAAGCAGCCGTAAGTTCGAGCCATGGCAAGTCTGAGTAAGACGATGATGTTGTTGCTCAGCATCTTGTTGTGGCAGCCAGAAACAGCAGAAAGCCTCAAGCGGTGGCTTTGTCGCTACCACATTTTTGCAGAGGCTTGGGTGGAGCTGCCCTCAGGCGAACTGAGGCCGCTCACGGACGAAGAAGTACAGCTGCTGCACCAGCACATGAAGAAAGGCATCCCGAAGAAGACGACAAAGCCCGCACCGAAGAGGAAGCCCGGCGAAAAAGCAACGGTTTAGGGTTTAGGGTTTTGGGGTTTAGGGTTTAGGGTACGATCAGGCTCACAATGCTGCGAAAGCAGCAGGCAAGAGCGACGAAGAAGCTAAGAAAGCCGGGGCTAAGGAATCTCGATAAAGCGTCGCTAACCCCAAAATTAGTTTAAACTCTGAACCTGCTCCCTAGACGCTAAGCTCCTAAGTACACAGGCCCGTCTTTTAAAGGATCGCGGCAGTTGATCAACATGAAGGATAAAGAGAGCCCGGTACGTCCTGAGAAAGCCATGGCGCAGTATGCCATTTAGGGTTCTATAGGACTTGTAAGACATAGATCAGGCGACTCAGTGCGATGGGGATCACGGTTTCGGTGTCTGATTTGAGTTGTGGGGTTCAGGGTTTTGGGGTTTTGAGTCGTCGTAGACTGGCGGAATTGGGTGCTGTGGGCTAACGGCTCAGCGCACTCTGAGTTATTAGCCATGTAATCTCTAAGCTCTATTCTTAAAGATCCCTAAAGTGAGTGCGAACCTGCATGCTCAACTCTTCACTCCCCGATCAGGTCCTTGCCAAGCGTGCAGCCTGCGTAAGCACCTCCGACTGGCAGGCATTCAACCCCACGAGCTTTTCGAATTCTGGCGGTTGGCATTTTCGCGGGTTTAGCGTCCAGGGTTCAGGGCTTCAATGAGGAGTTCCTCAAGGATTGGGGTTTTTGTAGAAGCCCTAAACCCTAAACATCAGCTGCGCCTCAAGCGCAGGACGTGGGTTTAATTTGGAACAGGGGATCAAGATCTGATCGGGGCCTACAGGCTGCAGGAGTAATACAGGGTTAAAGGTTTAGGGTGCAGGAAACTGGGGAGCGGACAGAAGTGGTTTGGGAGAGCCCTTGTATTAACCATATTCTGGGTGAGGGCGCCTCGACGCGCCTATGCGTTTTTTAAGGTTACATGCTTTTTTGTTTTTTTGTTGAGGGGGGGAGGCTAATAACGTCATCTTCCACTCGGTCAATGGCATATAAGCTGCCTGCTGCCCTTTAGGCTGTTCGACTCATACTGGCTCTACTACTGCTGCTGCCTGCTGCCCTTGTGGCTGTTCGACTCGTACTTTAGGCATTGAAGCTCTGGCCTCAAGCATCAACCCAATCCTTAACCCTAAGTCAAAACTAAGCCAAGTCAATACTTTAAACTCAGCAATACTTCCTCTAAAACTCTCTAAAATAAAGTTTTGTTCTGCAGCCTCTTCAAAAATAAACCTTAAAACCCGAGCGAAAACGCAGTTAGGCCCAAAGTTTACTTCAGCCTCTAGTGTTTCGCACACCTGCCTGAACAATTTTGGTTGAGATTGCGCTCTCGCTGTGGTTTCGCGTGTATCCATGCAAAACTCGCCATTCTGAAATGTCATAGGCGCGTACAGGCGCCGTAACCGTAACCATGTTCTGGGCTTTAGGGTTTAGGTTTAAATGTAGGGATAAGAGCTTTGGGGTTTAGGGTTTAGGGTTTAGGGTATAGGCATAGGTATAGATGTCTTGACGGGTTTTCAGCTTTGGGGTGTCCGAGGCGTTAGGACCAGATCACGACCTTTTTCAGGTTCAAGGTCGGAGTTAATTGGGTGTGGGGGCGCAAGTCTTAGGTTCAGTTTTTGTTTTGGATTACCCTAAACCCTAAACCTTACACCCTAAACCCTAAACCGTAGGGGCTTTTGAAGTTTTGCAGTGTAGGACGTAGGACTGACGGTCTACGCCCAGCGTAGGCCTTAGTGTGGAGAATATCGGAACCCTTCTTGGAGGATCATGAGACTTAGTAACTAGGGTCATAAATAAGGTAACTATGCCCAGAATTGCTTATGACCTTACTGAAGGTACCTATACCCTTACTCAGCAAGTCCCATGATCCTCCAAGTACACCCTAAGCCCTAGATCTCTAAACCTTAAACCCTTGAAGAGGACCCTTAAAAGGACCCGTAAGTAGCCCTAAACCTTTACTAAGTCCCACGATCCTCCAAGTAAACCCTAAAACTCCCCCTATAGAACCCATATATATATGTATATATATATAGATCCGGTAAACTCCCTCTTATAGTGTAGATCCCTTAAATACAAGTCCCACGATCCTCCAAGTATGCTAAGACTAAGTCAGTAGAACCCCATAAGGGAGACATATATTTATTTATACATATATACATACATATACATATATACATATATATATATATACACACCCATATAGACCCCTTAAAGGAGCCCTTAAAGCCCTGTACAAGACTAAGACCAAATCCCAGCATCAGTAGAACTCTATAAGGGGTATATAGTACCCATATAGACACCTTAAAGGAGACCTTAAAGCCCTAAGCAAGACTAAGACCTAAGACTAAGACTAAATCCCAGTGCAGGCCGGCGGCGCTTTGTTCCAGCCAGGCGCGCCGCTCGCGCCAAGACCCGAGACCCGACTCCAACAACTCCAAAAGCCTCCCTTTAAAGGGGGCTTAGGGGTTCAGGGGTTTAGAGTTTTAGGGTTTAAGGTTTTAGGGTTTAGGGTTTAGGGTCTAGGGTTTAGGGTTTTAGGGTTTTAGGGTTTTAGGGTTTTAGGGTTTAGGGTTCAGGGTTAGGAATTAGGATTTAGGGTTCAGGGCTAGGGTTTTAGGGTTTAGGGTTTTTGGTTTTACTGGCAGGGTTCAGAAGGGTATAGAACTCCAAAAGCCCTTACCCTACCAGAAGCCCCCAAGTGCCCTTTAATGGAGCCCTAAGAGTGCTGGCACAGCAGCTCGCGCCGCGTGTTTTTTCTGGACGCGATTCAATGTTGTGTCGTTCTGGGCAACTCGAGATCTTCGTTTCGGTAATGTAGGGGCCTATATAGTTTCCTATGCTATTTTGGGGGTTTCTTTAAGTAAGGTTCCTTTTAAAGGGGTCTAGAAGGAATACTATAAGGGGTATTATGAGGGTTTAGTACTATATTGTGGGTTCCTTACTACATTATATACGATAATGGGCCCCAAAACCCTATTCTAATTATTAAGGCCCCTATAGTAGGCCCTCGGTCTAAAACCGTATCTCTTGCTTTTCGGATCTTCGTCCTTATCAAGGGAGGGGGGATGTTTCTGCCAGGAGATTGGCATCATGCGTTTGATAACTAAATGAGTCGCTAGGGGTCATGTTGCTGCAAGAGCGATGATGACAATCGCCCCCGAAACAAGATCTTTGCTTAGGAGTTGGTGTTTCATTCCATAAGCCCTGAGCTCGAAACCCCTTGTAAACCGCGTGCAAACCGCTTTACAACCCTTGGAGGAAACCCCTAAACCCTGAACCCTAAACCCTAAACCCTAAACCCCTAAACCCCTAAACCCCTAAACCCCTAAACACTAGAACCCTTGTAGAGTCTCTCGAGGGTTCCTAAGCCCGAAGTTTAAATAGGGTTTAGGGAGCTGCTTCCTGTGGGGTGCGAGCCATGGATGTTTACAGGGCCGCAGGCTGAAGGTGGGAGCGCTCTGCTCCCTCAGAGCCAGTGTTAGGTTTGAACGAGTTTAAACCTAAAGTTTACGAGTTTTAATGTTTGCGAGTTTTTAGTAGCTTTTAGGGTTTAGGGTTTAGGGCATGGAACACACGGCTAGGGGCGTGTCGGCCTGATGTGTGAAGTACATCTCACTTTGGCGCTGCTTCATGTGTCCGGGGCTTTCCCTGGAATCCTAAACCCTAAACTCCAAACCGTTTCGCGAGCATGCCTGTCCGCCAGTTTTGGGCTCAAGGCTTCCTTTTATTAAAGCCTTGACAAGAGGACGACACTTAAAGGCGCACTCTTCGAAGCCATGGCTGCCTGGGACTGGGACTTTTTTCGGAGCTGCAGGAGTGAAGCTACCGACGTGACCTCGGGACCCGACTCCCCCTCGAGCATCGACGGGCAGCCAGAGCGTGAGCAGAGCCCTCACAGCCATCCGGAGGCCGTTTTCTCGGTCGCGGGGGGGTTTTCTCTGCGTCGTTGTGAAGTTGTTATGCATTTTCGTGTTACTGAGAGTTAAAGTGTGACTCCTGTTTTGCGAAGACTCTTGCCGTGGATCCAGTTTTGATTGCACTAGGTCTTGTGATGATGGTTGCTGACTTGCTTTTCGGTATCGGATCTCCAGCTATTACAAGGCAGCCCGCAGCGATGATACTTGTAGCACTACCTACCTTCCTCTTCGGATGCTCAATTATGTCGTGTTCGCTTGCTTATGTTGTCATTGGAGCCCGCGTCTTACCATGATGTACATTTTTGCGAAAAGTTTGTTGGACAACAAAAGACATGCTGCTACAAAAACCATGAGCACTACCACTAGCCCTACCCCTACCGCCACGGCTACTGCTACTGCTACTGCCACTGCAACTGCCACTTCCACTGCCACTGCTATTGATACTGCCACTGCCACTGCCACTGCTATTGATACTGCTGCTGCTGCTACTGCTACTACCGCTACTGCTGCTACTGGCTGCTGCAGCTGCTGCTGCCGCTACTGCTACTGCTACTACCACTCACGACTACCGCGACTTCTACCACCGCTGCTACTCCGCAGGTTTGCGCAGAGGAGTCCAGCGAAAGAGATCTTGAAGATGGCAGCGGCTGCTCTGCTAACGAGTGGTGGTGGTAGTAGTACCGGTAGCAGGAGCAGGAGCAGGAGCAGGAGCAGAAGCAGGAGCAGGAGCAGGAGCAGGAGCAGGAGCAGTGGAAAGGAGAAGTAGCGGTAGCCGCAGTACGTAGCAGCAGGTATAGGAGTAGGAGCACCAGCATTTGCACTAGTATATAGTTAGTATTAGTCTTAGTGTTGGTGTTTGTATTATTAGTATTAGCATTAGGAAGTATAATTAGTATTAGTATAAGCAGTTAATTGTGATACATGAAGCATTTTCGTGCTACTGGACTTGCAGCATACCTTCGATGCCACAGGCTGCAACAGTCCTTTTCGCGGCGACCGCAACAAGGATCGCAAAAACGCGCATGATCGTGATGGTGCTCGCCGCCACAGTGATTGCATTCACACAGCGGAGCAGCATTTAGTGGTGTCAGGTTTGCATGGGCTTCCATGGCATTGATTTTACTTTGAGTCCATACTGTTGATGATACAAATCCTGCATTACCTCAAGGACCCTTAACCATGGGAATTATGGTACATTCCTTATTATGGGTAATGCAAGGTTTATATCATCAACCGTAGTTCCAGTCCTTCGCCCAGCTGACAGAAGTGAGCGTTCAAACGGGCTCAAATGGTGAGCCTCCTACTAGTAAGCAGGGTGGCGTAGCTGGAGTAGTTCTAGTACATACTGGTGCAGCTGACAATTTCTTCCATTCAGGAGGGATCGCAACAAAATTAGTCACGAGCGATGATGTTTTGATTTTCCTGCTGGTTGCAGGATTTTCAGCTTAAGTTTTTGCGTAGTTGCAGCCTGAGCTGTTGTTCTTGCTCCTGCTGCTGCTCCCTACAGGATGTCATGCAGCCCCACCCTGGTGGTTCTACGGAGCCAGGCTGCATGGATTCTCCATGGGTCAGCGGCGGAGTCATCCTCGTGATCTTTTTCGATATGGTCCTGCTAGCCCTTGAGGCGGACCAGTCCGCGCGCTACGGCCTGCACGCTGTTCCCGACGTTTTGGTGTGGGCGAATCGTGTTGTGGTCGGTGTCTTCGCTCTGGAGATGGTTTGCAGGTTGCGCGGATGTCAATGCCGAGATGTTTTCTTGGTTGTGGACCTGGTGGTGATCTGCACGCAGTTCGTAGATGTCGTCCTCTCTGCGGTGGCCCGGCTCGCAGCTGGGAGCGAGGCTCATGCATACTTGCTCATCGCCCAGTACGCGCGCTCGTTTCGCATCGTGCGCTGTCTGAGGGTCATCCCTTGTTTCGCAAGCACGAAGGCAGGCGCTTTCTTGGACTTGAAAAAGCTGTTCTCTGTGCCCTTTGTAATTTGTGTACTCATGTAATTGGCAGGTGCAGATGAACCTCATGAAAGGAGCCTCGGTGCCCCTCGTGTCGACAGTGTTCGTGCTGGTTTGCACCATCTCCATTGTCGCCACTATGGTAACGGCAGTGGTCGCAGCCGCTTGTAGGCAGCGGCCGGACTTGGTCGGGTCCTGCGGGGAGGATTTCCAATCGTTTGGGGACAGCTGGTACAACGTCTTCATGGGGACGTTCGGGGGCCTCCAGTTCCACGATCTAGTGAAACCGATGTGGCACGTCAGTGTCCCCGCCTGCGTCATCCTCAGTCTGTACATGCCCCTGAACTACCTGATGATGCCGGTGTTGGCGGTTCACCTGAGTCAGAAAGGCGTGGAGCAATCCAGCGCTGATGAGGTGAAAGAGCTACTCAAACAACTCTTCCAGGAGATACTCGGTCCTTGTTCAGGAAGTCAGTTGGTGGTGAGGAAATCGTCATAACATGCCATAGAGTCGTTTGCACCTGTTAACCTCCTCATGAAAGAAGAACACGAGCCCAGGATAACAGGTGGGAGTAATAGCATCAGCCTGGACAAGTTCACGGAGGCCCTCAACAATCGCAGGAGATCGGTATTTTCTTGCTTTTCTTGAAGTGATGGAAAGACAACCTGATGATCGTGCTGGTGGTGATGTTGATATGATGGGGATGAGGATGACGGATGTGATGTTGAATGGGTGATGCTGACGATGGTGACAGGGACGAACTCGCTGATGCTGATGCTGATCGTGATGCTGATGCTGTGATGACCACGATGATGCCGAGGAAGTGGACGAGCCTGTGGTGTTGATTTGGAGTGTGGTAAAGCACTCTGTAGGATTGATGGGCTTCGAGTTGTGCAGTTTTCTTTTGTCCCAGAGGATCCAAAAGAAGTTTGGGCAGCTTCACATTTCGACGGAGGACGTCTGCAAGCAAGCACAAGCTTGCCATCTCTTTACGCTGATCGACGAGAACCTGGGTGTTAATATAAGCTACCCTGATATGGATACCATGTCCCTATAATAATAAAAGGAGCTGAGCTACCATACTAAGGCTGCCCCAGTATCTACTTGAAATCCCTATTCCTATTTTGGTAACTTCAAGAGCCCAGGAACCAGGACAAGGTTCTGGAGGAGCAAGAGTTTATCGACGGCATGATGCGGGTGCGCGGTCCGGCGACGAATCTGAAGCTTCGCGAAGTGCGGCTGGGCTCTTAATGTAAGTTACTATGATAGGGATCTATAGTAAAGTTAGTGTTTGTTCAGGGATCATAGCAAGTAGTCTGGTTTCCTTGTTAGGGTAAGTTGGTTAAGTTCCTTATAACCCTATACACCCGTATGTAACCTTCAAAGGCAAGCTAAAGTAAGTTCGTAGCCCAGGCAGTGGGAGACGCAGAATGCACTGTCTCGGATTCGGCATGACGTAAGCCAGATCCGTGAGATGTTGGAAAGGTTTTCAGTGATCCTCAAAAAGTTGGAAACCGGGACAATTAGTGGTGGGATTCCTCGTTCTTGACTCTTGAGGGTTGAGGCTATTGTATTTCCAACTTTTCGGCTTCTACTATTGATCTATGGACCTCATGGACCCCAAAGTCACTAAATAATTTCTAATGGCTGATGTGGAGTCAGGAGTGCTTCACCTCCGCTTAGCCCACTTGGGAGCTTCCGAAACTTACGGGCACCTTCGTTTGGGGTCCTTATGATAAGAATCCTACTATTTAGGGTATTTGCGGAAACTCCCACTTATGGCTCCGACCCGTTCCCAGTTTCGCTTTCCGGGCGACATCCCATATGGTGTGCGGCTCGCCCGGAAGGCCATGTTCCGAGCGGCGAGACTCGCGCTCCAACTTCTCAGAACAGGCCCTAAACCCTCAACACAACACTACAGCTTGGCTCTAGAACTGCTCATAGTACGTATGCTCCCCAACTAGAAGTGCTAGAGTGAAGCCTCGAGATCTAAAGCCCGGGAGTGAGAATGAGGCTGGCAGCCCGCTCGCGAGGCAGCTTACGGTTCATCGATCTTTCGATTATCTAACCAAGAGGGTCCATATACAGTGCTATTATGGAATTAGGTCCCAAAGACCATAATGGGGATGGTCTTTGGGGACTTAATTCCATAATGGTAGTATATATGGACCCTCTGGGTAATGCTTTAAACAACACTCGCGAGGCGTCGGCCTTCTTCCGGCTTTAGGCTTCAAGGTTTTACTGCTTTCTTGCTTTGCCTTCTTCCGGCTTTAGGCTTCAAGGTTTTACTGCTTTTAGGGCTTAGGGTTTCAAGCTTAGAGTCGACTGTTTACGGGGTTCGACGGTTTCAAGGACCAGCGTGCCGACAGAGGTGCCGGAAGCTCCACGACCCGAGAAAGCAAACCCTAAAGCACGAGCTCACGAACGAATGCCGCAGCAGCACGATTTTCTCGTCGGCTCGGTCAGTTGAAATATATCTATACACTTATTGTGGCGGACATGAAAGAATCCAGACCTTCCTCCATATAGTCTTTCTTCCAGCTCACTCCCTCGAAAATTTCAGAGTTTTCTCAGTTTCCCCCGTCGTGGTACGTGGGCCTCGGCTCGGGCGGGTGGTGCGGTCATGACTTCTTTGGGTGCCCCTGCTGAAGTAAGCAAGTAATCCTACAATCGGGGTACCTTGTTTCGGGGTGTATCTAAATCGGGGGTCCCTTCGTAGAAACTAATACATCTGCAACCCTCATTCTTCCCCTCATTCCCTACTACTCAATAGGGTCGTGGGGAGTGAGACTCTTCTGCCGGCACGCTCTAAACCCTAACCCTAAACCCTAAACCCTAAACCCTAAACCCCTAAACCCCTAAACTCCTAAACCCTAAACCCTCAACCCTGTTTAGGGTTTAGGGGGTAAGGGTTTAGGGTTTAGGCGTTTAGGGTTTTAGGGGTGACCGTCTGCACCGTTTGTGTTGGAGCAGAGCCTTCAGAGCTGGCTTTAAATGCCCGTAGCCTAGCTTCTTGTGGTCGGCGTGCCTTCCGCATTGTATGCCGTTTACCTTCCCGCCCTAAGACCTTGTTTTCTAATCTTCAAAACCAGACTAGACCGAAAGAGCCCAAAGTCATGTTCTCTTCGGGAACAAGAGGTTGATTGGCAAGCTCGCCTCCAACCACAAACCTGCACATGGCTGCATGCCTTGGTGAGCCGGCGTGCCAAAAATCAAGCAGCACTGTATGTGAAGACTTAATGACGTAGTGGTGAGTCTAAGCCGAGTCTAATCCAATTGTCGGAACTCCGACCCTTTCCCAGTTTGGACTTCCGGGCGGCATCCCATATGGTGTGCGGCCCGTCTTGAAGGCCATGTTCCGAGCGGCGAGACTCGCGTTCCAACTTCTCAGAACAGGCCCTAAACCCTCAACACTACAGCTTGGCTCTAGAACTGCTCATAGTACGTACGATCCCCCAGAAGTGTTAGTCTGGCAGAAGGTGCTGCTCCCCAGCAGCTTCCCGAAGATGGCCCCCGCCACTTGAATTTAGTTGGAACACGCGCTCGAAGCTGATGTGTCCAGCGGGGTTCAGCAGGAAGATGTGCAAGAAGTTGTGGGGCTCTGCGACGGCCGCCTCGTACATGGCAGCTGCTGCTTCGGCACCAGCGCCGTCAGCTCCTCCATCAGGCTGTCCTTCTCCAGCTGGTTCCGCAAGCGCCACATGCAGAAGAATTGTTTACTTGTTTACGAGGTGCAGCTTCTGGGTGTTCAGCCACGTGCTGACCTTCATGTCCTCGTCGATGTACTTCTTGACCGGCCTCCAGCCGTCGTCCACTTTGATGCTCGGGCTGAAAACGTAGATGCGCGCAAAACGGGTAACCCCAAAAACTCCAAAAGCCCTTTCCCGAAACCCGAAAACCCCTAGGGGTCCAAAGGACCCATTAGTTACTCGGGTTTGGGATGATAGTTATGTAGGTTACTATTCTTGAGAGTATATGATAATTGGGTACTTGGACCCCTGGGGAACCGGTTTGGGGGTTTGGGTTTTAGGGCATTTGAGGGATTAGGCCATAAGCCCGAAACCTCGAAGATACACATCCTGCACCCCACCATTTCTCACAAGTCTCAGACCCAACTCCCCAACACTTCAAGGCTTCCCAGAACCCTAAACCTGAAGCCCTCAACACTAAACCCTGCACCCTAAACCCTGAACCCAAAACCTTAAGCCCTAAACCCGAACCCTAAACCCTACACCCTAAGCCCAAGGCCCAGAATGCTGAACCCTGTAAACTATGTGATGCAGCAATTTCTGGGGCCCTCGGCATACCACGGCCTTGCAGTAGGGTCTAAGGGTTTCTGGGGCTTAGGGCTTTCGGGTCTAGGCTCAGGGGTTACTTGGAGGGTCGGGGGACTTAGTAAGTAGGTAATAAGTAGAGTCATAAGTACCCCAAAAGGGACCCTAATTGGGGTTATGGTACTTATAACTCTATAAAACAGCTACTTAGTAAGTCCCTCGACCCTCCAAGTAGGGTTTAGTGTTTCATCGTTGAGGGTTTGGGCTGAATCGCACCACGAGCCCCTAGCCCCCCCGTTGATGGGGCCCGTACAGTCTTGCGTAGCTAGTACTTCAAGGGGCAGGGGACTTAGTAAGTATGTTATAACTAGAGTTATAAGTGCCCTGAAATGAGTTACTCTAAACCCTACTTATAACCAACTTACTACGTCCCCTGCCCCTTCAAGTTCTTGCGCCAGGACACAGATTTGCCATGGTTAGCTGTAGAAGCCTTATCTCATCGAGGGCGAAGCTCTCCACTCCTGTGCTTCACAGTTGACTGTTGTGGACGCTGAGCCGCTTTGGGCAAACAGCGAACGAGTCAGCGATTTTCGCAACTTTGGCGGAGAGGCCTCACGTGGATGTTGTGCACCACCAGTGGATCACAGTCAACGGTGATGTCCTGCATGGACCTCCGGACATTTCGAGGCTTTAGCTTGCCGGGTTTCAGTTTTCGTTGGTCCTGAAGTCCGCTCTTACATGCTCTTTATCCCCAACGCTCAGCCCTTTTTCAACCCTAAACCTCAAACCTAAAGCTCTCAACAATTACACATCGATTTTGGAACCCTGTCTTTCAGGGATTCCTGTGGCAGGACTGGGATACAGGGGCCTGTGCACTTGCCTGAATTCGTGAAGGACAACCCTGACCCTAAATCCTGAGCCCGGAAGCCTTGAACCGCCTAATATATCGGAGCCTCAATTAATTACCTATACTGTTTTGGGGGTTCCTTATTGAAAACTTTGTTCTAATTCTAAAGGTCCTTGTAGTAAGTGAAACCCGAAACCCTGAACCAAGCCTTCAATCCGGAACCCTGAACCCTTCAACAACCCTATCTTCAACCGAGTAACGGTTTAGGGTTTAGGGTTTAGGGTTTAGGGATTTTCGTCGTGGCCAGACCTACACAGGTGCCGATCCCTGCTGCGCCACGCGCGGATGGCCCGAGTTTGTCGCGGAGAAAATGGGAAGAATCGAAGAAGCATGCCCACAGGGTCCAAAGTGCCTATGTAGTAGTATGTAGGGTTTCTGTATTTGGAATATTATGATTTGGGGAAGTATTCCCCACAACATTTCCTAGGACCCTTCGGGAGGGGATTAGTTGGATAAGAGTGTCAAAATCCATGAACCTCTAGGACAGCTTCGGGTTTTCGCTTGCGGTTTGGAGCTTAGGGTTCAGGGCTCAGGGTTAACTTTGATTCAGGGTCTTGTGTTATGTTGGAGAGAGTCTTCTACAGTTTGAAGGGCTTGAAAGCTGCTATAAAACTTTAGAGCGGAACGTAAGCTTGGAAGACTGCTCTTTTTACAAGGATGCTTTATACAGCTTTGTAGCATTTCGTACGGTTTGTTCAGCAGATCATGGAATTTAGACGGTATATAGGTTACAGTAGAAGCAGAGTCGAGTTAACAGTGCTTTACAAGGGGTTATCCCACTTACAACCGTACTTACAGCCTAGTTACCAAGACCCTCGCACCTCTAACTAGGGCTTTAGGCTGGGTTTGGGGGGTTTAGGGAGTTGCGGAGTTTGGGCGACAGAGCGCAAGTTTTATAGGCTGGGGATTTAGGGTTTGAGGGTTGTGATTTGGGGCTGCGGGGTGGAACATGCAGGAATTTACGGAGTTCAGGACGAGCAATGTAAAAGCAACCGAAGTGATGACAACCAATGGCCGCAAGGAGAGTGCTAAACAAGGAAGAGTTGTGGCATCATGACAAGAGATAGCAGACATACGTACTATAGCTAAATGTCGTCATTTGTATTGTTATAGTAAAATTCAAAACAAAGTAGACTGAGATACATATTGCTGGGATAGGGTAGATGAAGCTGAAGCGACAGCGGTGTCCAAGAACCTTGCTTTGAGTTTAGAGTTTGGGACTTCAGAAGCAGTTTCAGGACGTTTGGATTTTAGTGGCTAACCCATGAGAGTTGAGCATTTCCTGACACTACTCCGACTTGTCCCTACATACACTTGCATGTGAAAGATGCCCCAAACCCTGCGTGTTCCAGGCATTACGTAAGGCCCCTTTATCAAACCCTAAACCTTATAACCCTAACCCCAAAACCCTAGGCTCGGCTTTAGCTTCCTCCTTGCTCGTAGGGTTTAGGCTTCAAGGGGGGGGGGGGGGNCCCCCCCCCCTTGAAGCTTAAAACCCACAAGCAAGGAGGAAGCTAAAGCCGGGCCTAGGGCTTTGGGGGTAGGGGTTGAAGGGTTTGGGTTTGAGAAAGGGGCCTGACGTAATGCCGGGCACACGCACGGTGTGGGTGGGTGTGAGTTCATGGTCTATGGTTTGCTGCCTGAAACCGGCCCAACCCAAAGGGCCCAAACTACGGTTTAGCGCAAAGTCCACGCTACTCCAAACCCCACTCACAAGCCCAAGCAGCTTCCTGCTCTTGATGCCGAGACATTGGCTCAAAGCCCAAGCGCAGGTCATGAGTGCAGAAGATGAGACTCACGATCGCCGAGAGTAGGGATGTTTAGGGTTTGGCTTTTCGGTCGTGAGGACTACATGGTCTTGAGCTGTAGACTCTAGCAAACCCTAAACCCTAAACCCTAAGCCCTAATTAGTCCCTGAGCCGCTCTGGACTTCAGGAGTTCAGGCAGCACTTGACCTGATGCTTTAAATCTGAGATCTCAAGTGCTACAGCTTCTCGTTTAGGGTTTAGGGTTTAGGGGTTTAGGGGTTTAGGGGTTTAGGGTTTAGGCTTCTGCACAATTCTCTACACCGCCTCAAGGGTTTGAACTTTTGCCTTCCGCTTTGGTTTAGGGTTTAGGGTTTAGGGCTTAGGGTTTAGGGTTTAGGGTTTAGGTACTGCGGGGCAAGCTTACGGTTCAGGTCATCGTGTCAGAAGAGAACTGAGGGCAGAGCTGTTGCCATGAACGTGACGTCGTTGATCGGGTCTCGCCGGCATGCTTTCTGGTGCAGTGTTTCGGGGTTTAGGGCTTTGATGGTTTGGTTTTTGGGCTTGGCAGAGGGTTTGGGAGTTTACTATCAGGGGCCTAAATAATTACCAATACTATTTTTTGGGGTGTCCTTATTATAGTTTTAGTATAATGGGACCCAAAACCCTATTCTAATTATTAAGGCCCCAGCCTAAACCCTACCTTAACCCCGAATAACCTACCTTTCTAGGGCTCCTTGTTATATGATTTCCTCATATAAGTCCGTAAACAGGTAGGTTATTCCGGGTTAAGGTAAGGGTTTGGGGTAGATCCCTTTTAAGAACCCCTATAGAGCCCCTTAAAGGAACCCTTATAGATCCCTTTAGAGAGCATTAGCCTAGACCCTAAACCCTTAAGATCCGAAATCATCAACCCCAAGCCCAAAACGCAACTCAAAGCCTGCAAACTCTGAGCCCGAAATGTCCTGAAATTTCCACGGTTTGGGGTTTAGGGTTTAGGGTTTAGGGGTTTAGGGGTTTAGGGTTTAGGGGTTTAGGGTTTAGGGGTTTAGGTTCAGGCTAAACTTGCGAAGGTGTCTTTAACCCCAAGGCACAGAGATATTTTTGAAGTTTCCTGGGCTCGAAGATCATATGACGTATGATATGGCTAGTTCTCTAATTTATAAACTAGGGACCCCTTTTTGGTGTCCGTTTTATAAGCCGCCTTCGTTTTGGCTTCCCAGAGTGGGACCAGAATTTGATGGGTTCCTTGGATTCATGGACGAAGGAAGCCCTCCGACTTGGTTTTGCAATGTGTCCTGTCTATGTTTGGTTGTTTTTGCTGCTTGAAATCAATCGCAGGCTGCCAGAAACCCAGGGACTCCAATATCCCTTAATTAAGGAATATACCTTAAAGTATAGTAGGATCCTTGATATTACTTAGGGTATATTCCTTAATTAAGGGAGAAATTAGAATGAAGCTCTTAGTCTCGACACGCTCACGAAGGCGGAGGAGTCGGAGCTTGAGGCGGTGTTGCAGAGGCTATGCAAGCCATGGGAGTTTCCGAAAATAGGGGACCCTGCTATAGTACACTAAATAGTAGGATCCTTATTATCAGGACCCCGAAATAAGGTACCCTAATTTTCGGAAATTCCCCCATACCGCAAAGGCTGCTTGCAGGTGTCGGAGTCAGTGCACCCCATGTGGAAGAAAGCCGGGGCATCCAGCGGAGAACTTCGCAAAGTGTTGCTTCGATGCGATGGCGACAATGACCCATGACCGAGCCAAAACTCCTAAACCCCAATCCCTGAACCAAAAGTCTCTATGTAGTACCCAGTATAGTATCCTAACCCCTTATACCCTCAAACCCCAGGGACCGCTTCGTTGTTTAGTGCCTCAGCGTTTAGGAGGGGCCTGAAAAGTGATTCATATGTTCTGACTACTGAAATTAAATCATGGCAGCGTTTAGTCCGCATGTAATTGTACTGTGACATATCCTGGTCCTAGGAGTTGCGGAGACTCCTATGTTATTTCGGAGTGTCTAGAGTCCAACTCCTATAATCAAGTCAATTTTCTGTCGCAAACTCAGACACCAAGTCGTTAGCGCTCAGGATCTGGGTCTGGGGTTTAGAGTTTGGGTTTTGGGTTCAGGGTTCAGTTCAGGGTCTAGGGTTCTGGGGGTTGGGCATAGGGTTTGGGATTTTGGGTTCAGGGTTCAGGGTTTAGGGTTTAGGGTTTAGGGTTCAGGGTCGACTGCTCGAAGATTCGGTAAGCACCGGATCCGCGACTGGTTTGAGTTTGCAAAGTTGAGTGCAAAACCCGCAAGACTCTTACGACACCAAATTGCCTGTTGCTAAGGACCTATGTGGGAGTGTCCGAAAATAGGGGACCCTAATATAGTACCCTAAATAGTAGGATCCTTATTATAAGAACCTCAGAAAAAGGTCCCCCAATTTTCGGAAACTCTAAACCCTAAACCCTTTATAGAACCCTTATAGTACCCTTATAGTACCCCTTTAAAGGAACCCTTTAAAGGGTACCCCGATTTTCGGAAACTCCCATGTAGTCCTTATAGTTTCACGGTTTGGAAGGGCCCAAAGGACCCGACGCCTAGAAACAAGAAGCACTTGGAGCTTGAATTGCCTAACGCCCTTAGAGGGCTTCGGGGTTTAGGGGTTTAGGGCTTTGAGGCTTTTAGGGTTTAGAGTTTGGTACACCTTAAAATGACCAGGCACCAGCCTCCTGTGACGCGATGTCTGATCTTGACCTCCGTGCTGCTGATGGTGGTCAGCCATGGCTCGTCTTGTAGTACACGGTTGTTCAGTGATGTGCTGTTTGGCTTTGTTGTTTCTGGGTTCCTACTAAATATAACATAAAAGGACTTGAGGCTTGTATGGTTTTGGGGCACAGGGTTTCAAGGCTATAAGGAGCCAAGGGGTTCTCTTAAGGGCTTTAGATTGAAGCGGTTTCAGCAGTTTAGGCGTTTCAACCTCGGCTTTGGGATGAGAGGCTTTCGGGATATTAGGTTCTTTCATACGGGCTTTGATTTGAGAGGGGTGCATGAGTTTGAGCAAGTTGATTGCCCTAAAGGCTTCATGTGCGTAACAGTATAAACTTAGGCCTTAAACTGCCGATGCAGGAACCCGCTTAAGTGCCGCAGGATATACTACATGGGAGTTTCCGAGAATAGGGGCTACCAATATAGTACCCTAATTAGTAGGATCCTGATTGTAAGGATCCCAAAATAAGGTTCGCCTTATTTTCGGAAACTCCCACATTGGCAATTGGTACATGCCCTAAGGGTCCTAACACTTCGGGGAACCTCGAAATGTAGGAGTTCTAAGACCCCAAAGAGAGAATTAAGGGCTCTGTCTAGGAGATTCCGGACCCTCCTAAGGAGATACCTGGACCCTTAGGGTGGTACATGGAGCCTAGGGTTGGCGGTTGAAGGTATAGGGGTTTTGAGGACCAGGATGTCTAGGAGATTCCGCGCTGCCTTGAAGACTCCTCCTAGGTAGGATCTGCAGGAGAAGCCTCCATGCCTAAACTTCTTCAGGCTCTGAACCCTAAGTTCGTAGTGACAGGATCAAAAAAACTGGTCGTGACTTGGGCGTTGCAAAGCCCTGGGTTGAAAGTAGGATGGCCCCAACCAGGGTTTAGGGTTTAGGGTTTAACTCTACGTAGATCCTGCGAAACCCTACACGCCAAACCGTCACTTTGCAGTGCAAACCCACCCTGAACACGTCGCAGTCCAGATTGCGATTTCCGCAACCCTGCATGCTCGAAGGCTTCTCAACATGAACTTCCACAGACAGCTTGCAGGCTCTTGTGAATGCCAAACCAAGAGGGTCCATATACAGTGCTATTATGGAATTAGGTCCCAAAGACCATAATGGGGATGGTCTTTGGGGACCTAATTCCATAATGATAGTATATATGTACCCTAAACCCTAAACCCTAAACCCTAACCTTTAGTTCCTCTCTATTGGAAGGAGCCCGGAAAGTCTACAATAACTTGACAACAAAACGAAACAAAGCGCAACCCCCTAAGTAGCTGAGGAGGTTGCAGACTTCAAGCGGTTCTGGCGCGAACGGATCATGTGACGTAGTACCTAGCTAAACCCTAAACCCTAAATCCCTAAACCCCTAAACCCTATCCTAAACCCTAAACCCCTAAACCCTAAACCCCTAAACCCTAAACCCCTAAACCAGGCTACTTAGGTAGCTTAGAAATGGAAGTGTAAGCGTGCAGATACGGCTGGCATCAATCTTCATACTTTCAACCTACTATTTACCCGCCCCCTGACACATATGTCTATAGGAGTATAACTTACACACTAGAAAACTTCACCCCGTATCACGGAGTTTCGACCCCTTTAGCCAAAACCTCAAACTCTAGAAGCTAAACACCAAATCACCAAGCCGTGCATTGTTTTCATACGGAAGCCTAATTTAGCCATTATGGCCTCTATACTATGCTCTACGCTGTTCCGTTTACCCCAAGCCCTCGTTTGAAACGTCTCAACCCTAAATCTAAACCCTGAAACCCGAAAAAGCTCTAAACCCTTAAGCCCCTAAAGCGGCGTGTGTTTTTTTTCTCGAAAAAACACACGTGATTTTTTCGAAAAAACACGCTTAATTTCTAAGCCTCGCACGAACAACTCTTTGCGGAATGCCAGCTCTGCTCCCTCGACGTGATCTCACCCTTTACGCTGCTTCTTGGCCGTAGGGATTGAAGGGTACTTTTTGTTAGGGTTTTGGGTTTAGGGTTTAGGGAAATTTCGGGCTTCCTTTAAGGGTCATAGCTACTAACCTACAATGCTATGAATGCAGGGGTCTGATCATTGAACCCCTCCGTTAATATGACGAAGTATTTGTTATTTACTAGTGATCCTAAAACTACTTCCATTAATGAACAAGGGCTGGTTTATCAGGAGTCTACATGATCCTGCGCCCAAGTACCCAAGTCTTGAAATAAAGTCTGGGTGGCTGTTTGGGCTAAACAGAGAATCAGGGGACTGGTTGTGCCAAGTCCCCTGAGCGACTTTTGCAGGGCTTCTCCCCTTATGTGTTGCAATGCCCGCATCTGAGGTATCTCAACTGGCAGCTTATCATCTACGAACTTCAGCTATGGAGGTCCTCGATTACGCAGCCGGGTTTGGTTTCAGGGTGTTTGCAGGATGTAGGCCTGAGTGCTTGGGGTTTGCGGAGGCTGTAGGAGACGATGTCTTCGGATTGTGGCTATTAGGACTTATAGTTTAGGTTTTAGGGTTTAGGGCTTAGTGTTTGTTTGGAGTTTTGGGCTTAAGGTTCGGCAGGTACTATTCTATCGATTTTCTCGATGTGGCTGTAGTGCTTGGTAGCGGGTTTGCAGTGTGTGTACTTTAGGAATGTAGGTTGTAGAGGTTCATGAGTTTACCGTGTGCCGGTTTCGAGTTTGTGATCATTTGGTTTTTTGTTCTATAGAAAGTAGAAGGTCGATTTAGGGCTTTAGGAGTCGTGCGGCCAAGCTCGGTTTTGAAGCAGTGTCTTCCCCGGTTCGTAAGCCCTACGGTTGATGATATAAATCCTGCACTACCTTTAGGACCCTAAACTATGGGAATTACGGCATATTCCTCATTATGGGTACAGTAATGCAGGATCTGTATCATCAACCGTATCCCACAAATTTGTCATGCCCGACAAGCAACCTCTAAGGAATGGAAGCACAGGGTCCGGCCCTGACACCGACTTCTTTCTCAGTTTCCAGATTTTTCCTATAGGGGCTCATACCCTACCCCTGTTTCAGGCTTAAGATAACAGATCCTAGCCATAAAACTAGGGTTCAGTTAGCAGCCACACTGGTAGTGCTGGCGCTGTCAGCCATTGCTTCGAGCGAGAATGGAAAGCAGATTGTACGAGTTTGGAGAGGCTTTCTGATGACTTCCAGTCGCTGTTCAGTTGTCTCTGATTACCAAGAGAGTCCATATACAGTGCCATTATGGAATTACGTCCCCAAAACCACAATGGGGATGGTCATTTTAGGGCCTAATTCCATAATAGTAGCGTATATGGACCCTCTGGGTGATTGGGACATGGAGTTTTGGCTCAAGGTTTAGGGTTTAGGGTTTAGGGTTTAGGGGGGGGGGGATCAAGGTTAGCCCTACACCCTAAACTCAAACCCTAGGCTGTTATTTTGGCGCTTAGGTTGTTTAAGGGATTCGGTGTGGCCCCAAACCCTACAAAATAGTAGGCTATGACCCTTAAATTAGAGGGCAGAACCCTTAAACCGGTAGGTTTGGGGATCCACAGGTTGGTGTTGAGCAGCCCAGGCCCAAGAATCACCAACAGGAGCACTGGCAAACCCTTGAGTCCAGCATGTCGTTTGCACCCTTCTCCAGACGCTAATTACAGTCCAAGGAGCGAAAGAACCTGAGTGTGCCTGAGCAATACTATGTTACTGTGTGTGTAAGCATATACAGACACAGGCCTTGACCCTAAGCCCTAAACCCTGAACCGTAAACCCTGTGTCTGTGTATATATATAGATATATATAATATACACATACACAGACACAAGCCTTGAACTAGATGAAGCATGGGACATCCTTCTTAGTTCAGGGCTTTTTTGCTTTCCTTCGTACCTAGATCCCTTCCACCCCTATTTATATAAAGGAAAGCCCATGACAGCTTGAACAGAACCGATAAAACCTGTTAGCACCGATTGTAAACTGCTAACAAGAATCTTTAAAAAAATGATGAAAATCTCTATAGATCCCTGTCAAAACCTGACAAAGCAAACCCTGAACCCTGAGCCCGAAATCCTAAACCCTGAAACTTGAATCCCAAACCCTAAACCTTAAGTCCTATCTCTGGGCAGGCTCGTCACGTGCTTCCTCTTTTTTGGCAACTTCAGCCTGCAGTTCTGCTGGAACACGTACGTCTTGGCCCTCCTGTCTGGTTTAAAGCAGGGTTTGGGGTTTAGGTTCAGGGTTTCGGGGAATTGGCGTCAATTGAGGTCTGAATGTTTAACAACTATATCCCCTTAATATCCCTTGATCATCGTCCCTATACACCCAAGACGGTACCCTGCGTTCAGGGGGTTATCCTACTTCTAACTTTCACTGTGTACTAAACTGCCCATCCTGTATGCATGCATGTATGGATGGATGGATGGATGGATGGTTGTATGCATATGTATGTGCATATACATATGTATATATATATATATGTATATTCATTTGTTTGCGTATTTGGTTCATTATGTATATATATATATATATATCGCTGCCCAGTACAGCGCGCGATCCTACACTTCGGTACAACTTCAGACATTAAGCCCCTGTAGCAGCTCCAATTGCCAGGTATTTTACTGCTCTTCCCTTGAAGAAATCGCCTTCCACCGGAAGTCGGCAGACTTCTTGTGGATGCTCGTCTGTGGCGCAGGCCAAATTTTCAAGACATTCTTCTGTAGGATCGTCTGTGTTTCTGTTCTTGTGCTATGCATTTGCTCGTACAGGGATCTTGAGTTCGGGTCTTACATGTGTCGGACAGGGAGGTGATAAAGACAATTGTGCTTTCCTCGAAGGTGCATATCTAAATAGCAGTTGCTGTAAGAAGTGTCATAGCAATGCAAGGACCATAGGACCACAACAGTATATGACTGCATCGACCTCAAAATCCAAACTTAAACCCGTAAGCCCTAAACCAAAAGGAGGAGGAGTTCGATAGGGTTAGTTTCGTTAGAGCCCTAAACCCTAAACCGTTGCGAAAAGACGAAAGGGTCATCTCAACTTACAAGATGCCACAACGAGCACCCCACCCTCCTAGGGTTTAGGGCTTTAGGTACCTTTAGGGTTTAGGGTTTTAGGTACCTGAAGGTTTAGGGTTTAGGGCTTTAGGTAGCTTGAGCCTCAAAACCCCAAACGGCCGTAAACTACTTCCAACTCTGCTGTGGATTGCGTTCGTTCGCGTGTGCCGGGAAATGTACCTTAAACCCTGCACCCTAAACCCTAAACCCTAAACCCCTAAACCCTAAACCCTAAACCCTAAACCTTAAACCCTGCACCCTAAACCCTAAGCTGTGTCTGTCCGTGCTTCAGGAGTTTCGAAGGTTGGAGGCTCCGTTGAGGTATTCTTGGGCTTCGGGGGGGGGGGGGGGGGTTAGGGTTACTATATTACTACAAGGGAGCTATAAGGGCACTATAAGGGGTTTAGGGTTTAGGGGCTTGCTTAGGGTGTAGGGTTTGGGGTTTAGTTGGGGTTTTGGTTGTCTGGCGTTTACGGCTGCAGGCGTTGGGAGTTAAAACAATGCCGGTTTTTGGCATACATGTCAAGCCTGGTCAGAGAACTTTCCGCAAGAAGTGTACAACTTGTTCTTTATGTAAGTTCTTGGCCCTAAACCCTAAACCCTAAACCCAGGTAGCCCTTAGCGCTTTGGAGTCCCAAAGGTTAACCTTTCATTCTGCTATGGTACTGGCCAAGCAGGAGTGTGTCGAACGCAAGGCTGTAACGCCTGAGCCCGAGTATTTCGGGTACCTACATAGTGTTTTAGGGGTCTGTGAAGTCAAGAACCTCCAGTTTTCAAGGTTAGGCCATCCAGGGGTCATAACCTACTAGTTTAGTGTGAGGATTCGCGGATGCAGGTGACCTTGTAAAAGGGGTGTTTACACTAGGACAACTGTCTATACGATTTAGGTATCTGGACCCCTTACATTAGTAGACCCCCAGACCCCTAAAACTGCCCAGTGCTCGTAGAAATCACACACCTAGTAGTAGAGAAGGTAACCTTTAACCTTTTGGGGTATTATAACCCCTATAGAATCCTTATATTCTGAAAAAGGTTAACCTTTGGTTCCCCATGATACCCGACAAGTAGGCACAAAACCGGTGCATTGTTTGGGGCCTGGCTGAGGGGTTTAAGGTTTAGGGCGGTCGGGTTTAGGGATCAGCCGTAGTCTGCAAGAAAGCCCAATCTCCTTACATGACTAGGTAGGGCTTTGGGACATTTTATGTTTTACCTTATTGGGCTTAAGAGGATCTTATTTACTAATATTTTTCAAAGGCTTTAAAAGCCCCACCTAGATGAGGAATGTAATCTAATTAAAGTGTGATGGGGATGCTGGATACACTTGAGGGTCTGCTTCTTTCAGCAATCCCTAAGCTCCTAAACCCGACACCTCTATGTGGGTGGTTGTCAAAATTAGAGTCCCTTTTTGGGTCCCTAATTTAATACGGCACCTATTATTTAGGGTACCCAAAAGGGGGACCCTAATTTTGACAACCACCCATGTATATCCTCAACCTGACGGCGTACCTCGTTTTCCGAAGCCCACTACCTTTGAGCTCCTTAGCCTTCTAGCGAAGAGGCATGCTCCTGGTCCTGACCTACTTCTTTGGGAACACGTGCGCATGTTCCTAGAGACTCCAATATCCCTTAATTAAGGGAGATACCTTAAATTATAGAAGGATCCCCAAAATATGATTTCAGGAATATTCCTTGATTAAGGGATATTGGAGTATCTGGGCTGAAAGGGCAAGAGCTTTCGAGTCTGAAATTGGGGATTCAGGGGATGGCTTGCGCTTGAAAACTAAACCTGAGCCTGAAGCCCGACAACACGAAACTATATTCCCTGATACCAATCCCAGACAGTGTGTCTGGACAGGCCTTCAAGGTTTGACAAGCTTTTAGCAAAATCTTACCTTTGGTTAGTAGGGAATGGAGGAATGGTAGTAATAGTAGTTATAATTGTACCCCGTTCCTCCATTCCCTACTAACCAAAGGTAAGAAATTGGTATTTTGGTGCCTTGGGCATTGGAGTTTGGGGGAGGCTTGGGTCTTTCAAGGTTGAGCGGCCCCACCGGCGGTTTAGGGTTTAGGGTTTCGGGTTTAGGGTCCCCAGAGCATGCTGAGGTTCCACATCCTGCACCCGGTGTTGCTAGAGGGCTTCAGTGTTTAGGGTGTCGGGGTAGCTAAACCCTAAACGAGCGCAGACCTCGAGGGTTTACGGAGCTACCGGCACATGCACGGCACAGAATCTTCGCAAAACGCGATAAGAGAGGCGACTACACATGTCTCTAATTTGTTACAGCAATAGGATCCGGGATGGGTCTGGTCGGGTTGACTGTCACGGACCGAAGCATTCACATCAACGTGAACTATCTGTTGCAACCGACGTATCCTGGGGCATGTCTCCTTCCTGTGATTGAGACTTCGAGGGAAGTCACGCAGGTACTTCGTCAGCGGGGCGATGATCGACCTTATGACTTACATCTGGGGAAGGCGATCCGGTTTAGGGCTCTTGAGGGATTTAGTGTGTTCAGGGCTTTGAGGTTGTTAGAGTTTTTCGGCGTGTAGGGCGCTGAATTAATAGTATTTATGATGTGTAGGGTTTGTTGAGTTTCAAAGGCTGGGTTTCGGCTTTGGGTTTGTTGCTGGAAGAAGTGGACTCGGACGCGGTGTACGTCGCATTGCAGCCATATGCGCCCCGCCCCCTCGCCACCACTGACACTAAACCCTGAACCGTGCCTCCTGTATAGGATCCGCCTGGACAGCTGGATAACCTCACCCAACCTAGAAGACTAACTCAAAGCACCCTGATGCCCATCTCAACACCCAGCTCGACGAACAAATATGAAGTTCTCGGGCATGAACGGCAGCACCTGTATCTGTTGAAGCCGACGACTGCCCAGACAAAAGCACTGAACCTCAAGTGCCATAGCCATAGCCTTCAACCTGCAAAACGTAAGCATCCTGCACCAAGCGCCAGTTAGAGGTTTGGTTTTAAGGTTTTGTGCCTCCACAAGGTTGAGAGCTTGGGTACAGCAACAGTGTAAAACAGGGTACCGTTGAGGGCCTTATATGTCTACACGATAAGCTGTTGCAGACTGGGGGCGGAATCCAAGTAGTACGTAGCAGAAGTTGAAGCCTTTAGCAGCCTCAATAAAGTCGAGAAAACACGAGCCGAACCCATTGAAGGGTTGAGTGCACTGGGTTGTCTGGGCTTCGCTCACATGCAGCGCGATTGGACTTAGAACTCAAGCTCTTGATCCTTTGTTCTGCCTTTCCTTCACCAAGTTGTGCCTCATGTCATCGCGCTCGCGGAAGCCTGCCGCATGCATTGCCGTGAGTGCTTTCGTGGTCCTAGTCTGGGCAAGTCAAACAATCAGTTTCGCTCAACAACGTGGCGTAAACAGGAAGATGGAGGAAGCGGCTATGAGAGGAGGCTGGAAACTTCGAACCCCTGTGTCGGAGTCTGGCTGGGATGATCACAACTTGTCACGAGGGGAAGCTATTTCCTTGAGCATGATTTCGAGTGCAGCGCAAGACCTAGAGTGGTACAAAGCACGGTCTGCCTGGGAGGAGTGCAGCCAAGCCAAGACACCGTTATACAATTCTGTCATGCACGCTGCTTATCGCTGCGGGCAGTATGACTACGGAAGGAGCATATTTCAACAAATGTGCAAGAAAAGCTTACCCAAAAACTCGATCACCTTCAACTGTGCCATTCGACTCTTCGTGCAATCGAATGAAAGTGACAAGGTCTTCCAGCTGTGGGATGAAGCACAGAGCCAAAGGGGCTACTGGGAGCCTCGCCAGACTTACTTGCTGATAAGCGAAATGGTTAATGCCATGGGTGACTTTGGCAACATTACGGGAATTGTTACATTCTTGGATGTGATCATGAAGGCAGGGCTTGAGATCGATGAAGGAACTTGGGGCTCAGCGCTGAATGGCTGCAAAATCGCAGGCAAGCCGCACACAGCCAAGTACTTCTTGGAGGAAATGAAATCGAGAAGTGTGCCCATCAACCTCATTCACTACACACATGCCATGGCCGCACATGCCGGCCGAAAGCTAGAAAACATCACGGCTTTCGCAGAGGAGGTAGCGATGACGGGTATTGACATTGACGAGTATTTTGTGGAGATGCATGTGACATCATTAATGGGGAGCCGGAAAACTACGCATGAGACAAAAAGCATGGCGGACGTTCGCAGGGTCGTTTCCAATGTGAAGCCTTCACACGCCGCTGAGGCGCTGCGCGTAATCAAGGCTTCCATTTCTAACGGCATGAAGTTGACCCGACTTACACGGCGTTTCCACCAGGCTTTGCTCGAGGTGCGGGGAGGACCAAGATAGACACGACGTGGCTGTCTGAATGTCCCATCGATTTTTGGAGCTGTCGTGTGCAGCCGCTTCTAATCAGGCAAGACGTGCCTGAGATGAAGTGGGATACGGGAGCACGTTTCCATTGAGTAGACCTTCAATCGCACCAGATCTTTGCATGCGCTGCCGGGAGCAATCGCGGCACGCGCGGTGGAGTCTCGAGTGCGTTGCGAGTTGCTTTGTGCTTACCGCTTTGCATGCGACGCAAAAGACGAGATGCTGAAGTTTCCATTGAGTATGTGGGCCGACAATCCACTACACCACTAATTCTCAACCAGAACATACGATGAGTAGCAGTGTGACCTGTTTTAGTTCTGGGCAAGACCCAACCTTCAACCAACCCAACGAGCGCAAGAAAGCCCGAACCACCTCGAATCTGCAATGTTTGAAAAAACCATGTAACCCCTCGACCCCGAATCAAACCTGCCCTACATGAAGAACCCGAAGCCCTAAACCCCTAATGCCCTACACCGGCAAGCTGGCCAGGCGGAACTCGGCAGCCAGGATGCAGGCGAGTTGATTGTAATATAGAGGCCTTTTTATAATTACCTATACTATTGTGGGGATTCCTTATCAGAATGATAGTATAATATACCCCAAAACCCTATTCAAAATAGTAAAAGTGCTATATTAGAGTTAGAGGCTGTATCTGTTGTATAGTTTCGGGGTTTGGGTTGCGGCTTCAGGGCTTTGTGTTCCTTGATGTAGTAGTAAATTACGAGAACGTTTCGGGATGTAAGCTTTGGAGGTTGGGGGGGACAGGTGCAACTTTAACTTTGACAATAATACTGATTATTATTGCTATGATTATGATTAGGAATTAACAATACAGTATCATTAATACTAATAACAACAATGATAGTAATAATAATAATCATCATCATGAAAATCGACTAGTATAGTTATTGCCTTTGCTGTGATTTCGTTTCGATCACCTGACCCTGTCCCGCGTTGCTGCTACTACTGCAGAAAGTACTCGTATCGACTGTACGGAAGATAGGTTTTTCTTTGGGTGAGACTATTGTTGTTGTTGGCGAAAGTTCTGACAAAAAAGGACTTGAACGATTCGATCGATGACGGTGGAAATCACGGTGTTCGTGGCGGCAGTGGTGATGATGACGGTGATCGTGACGGTGAGGGTGAGTGCGAGGGTGAGGGTGAGGGCGGTGTTGGCGCTGGCGTTGCTTTCTAATAGGAAGTACTTAAGACAGATTAGGACGATGGTGACACGACGATATGCTGACAGCGACGACCGTGATCACGAGGAGGGCGAGGAGACAGAGCATACGCAGTGAGGGGGCGGGAAATATCTCCAGCGCCCCTTCCAGAAACTATACCGAATTCGGGCGCTACCAGCTTGTGCAGAGCAGAACAACTGGTGCATTGTATGCCTGGAGCACTATCAGTCCCCTCGACCAGATTCTCAGGTTGCCTAGGACCTTCTTTTCGTCCGCGGCGATGGAGGCTGAGGCGAGTGATGCTGCTAAAGCAACAGCAAGATCCATGCTGGCCGAAGTCCGGAACACCGAAGCAGCGCACATTAAACGGTCATTTGCAGAACCCTGAGACCCTACCCTTGCCCGATAAGCCCTACTGCCCCTATAAGCCCTATATGCTAAGCCCTAACTCTAACTCGACTGGTGATGATCACAGTGAGGCTCTAGTGAAGCTCCTGTAACATATAAGGCACCCAAATTAAGACCCGCGGCTTCTTAATCGGGTTCCTTCAATAGACTGCTGTTCAACGCTCAACACTTGGCTCATGGGGGTTGGTGGTTTCAACAGTCTCAATGGTAATTCCCAAATCCTTTACAATGCCCAAGCCATCCCAAACCCAAATCTCTCTACATATAGTATCGTGGTCCGAATACTTATAGTACTTGGTAATGCACTTCCCTTTTCTAGTCTCTATATGACTATATGGCTATCGCGCTCCAACCCCCCTAAACCCTAAAACTTAATCCCTATAAATCCTACCTAAACCCCTCAAGCCCTAAACCCTATAACCTCCGTAAACCGTAATGAAACCGTAAATCCTATAAACCCTAAAACCTTTAACCTTCTTAAAACCTCAACCTCGAAACCCTCTAACCTCCCTAAACCCTCAACCCCTAAACCCTCTAACCTCCCTAAACACTAAACCCTGAAAACCCTAAACCCTGAAAGCCCTAAACCCCTAAACCCTCTAACCTCCCTAAACCCTAAACACCCTAAACCCCTAAACCTCTAACCTCCCTCAACTCCAAATCCTATCAGCCCTCCTAAACCCTAAACGTCAAACCCTGAACACTCTAAGCCCTATAGTTACAAGCTCTATAAACCCCAAAAGCCTCCCTAAACCCCTATCCCTAAAAACCCGAAAAACCCTCCTAAACCCTAAACCCTATAAACCCTAACCCTAAGCCCTATAAGCCCTAACCCTAAACCCTAAACCCTATAAGCCCTAACCCTAAACCCTAAACCCCTAAAATCCCCCAAAACGACCCGAGAAGGTGCTCTTCTTCAACTTCAGAGCGCCCTACCTGCCTTGGGCCTCGGCCTCGACCCGCTTTGGGGTTCATAGGGGTGTCGGGGGGTTTAGGGTTTTGGGGTTTAGAGTTTAGGGGTTAGGGGTTTAGGGTTTAGGGGTTTAGGGTTTAGGGTTTAGGAAAGGGCTCCTTTAAGGGCTCTATAATAAGGGATCTTCAAGGGTTGATGGTTTGGGTTCAGGGTTTCGGGCTTCAGGGTTTACAAGGTTGGAAGCATGGGCCCTTAATATGGACCCTTAGGCCTTTTTCAGGGGGTTCTGGGACCCTTAAGAGTCTTTTTCGGGTATATAGTAGGTATACAAGGATCCCAAGGTTAAGGGCCCATACTAGGGGCCCATGGTTTCAACCGGTTTACGGATTAGGGCTTCGGGCTTCGGGTATAGGGTTGCGGTCCGAAACACTTCAAACTTACCCCAAGGGTCCAAAGGACCCAATAATTAGGTACTTGGGTTTAGGATAGTAGTTATGTAGGTTACTATTTTGGAGAGTATATGATAATTAGGTGCTTGGACTCTTAGGGTTAGGGCTTAAAGGATTGAGTGTTTAGGGTGTAGGGTTGCAGATTGAAGCACCTTAAATGTACGGCTTTAAGGGTTGAGAGCTTTGGATTTAGGGTTTTAGAGCTTCAAGCACTTCAACTCTAGGGCTTCAAGAACTGAGGGTTTCAAGTTTACGGCTTAGGGATTCGAGCACTTCAAATTTAGGGAATAAAGGGTTCAGGGTTTGGGTTTCTGGGCTTAGGTTTCTACCCTAAGGGTCCACGTGCCCAGACAGTATATACTTTCACCTTGAAGTAGTATATATGTACTCTGGGGCCATATAATACTGTTTGGGCCCATGGACGCTTAGGGTGGGTTCTATCAGGACTCTAGATTTTTGTCTTCGGCGAAAGAGCTGGGTTGAAAGATTCGGGGCACAGGTAGCTGCGGTGCCAGATCATGTCAGTACCCAGACCCCCGGGAGGATCCAAAAAGTAGATCCCTCAATGGGGATTCCTATAAAGTACCCTTAGTAGTATAGGGCCCCAGATTAGGGGATCTACTTTCCAGATCCTCCCGGGGGTCTGGATAGTTCATGCTGTCGAGGTCAAGCAACTAATTCGAATTTGCCACACATGCGTCCAGTGTGCCGGTTCCAGAACCGATCCAAAGTACTGTGCCTCTGTGGGGTCATGGCAGGCCGAGTGCTTGGCAAGTTTAGGATGCAGGGGCTTGGAGTTTCAGACCTACAGGCCTTAACTATTCAATCTACACAGAATTCGCTTTATCGTAGGGTCCGTATGAACTCTGCACCACTGTAGGGTTTGCGCTGCGACATAGGTTCCTTACGGAGGTATAGGCTATTTTGCAGAGAGCTGTAGGCTCAGAATGACCTTAAAATTTAATGCTAAACTAGGTATCGATTTGGGATGACTTGTTGTTTAATCTGGGGCCCTAGTTATAAACGATCCTGGGGATTGTTGAAATCGGCACCTGGTAAGTTCTACAGCTTAAATCCTACCGCAATCACCTTCAAAACCGAAACCCTATGCTGAGGTGCTTGCGTGGATCTCTTTGCTCATGGGAGGGAGCGTCCAGGACACCAAGCCAGAACAAGACACGGTTTAGGGGTTTAGGGTTTAGGATTTAAGGGTTTCGGGTTCAATGTTTAGGGTTTGAATGAGGGTCTGGGGGCCTTACTTGGAGGGTCGGGGGACTTACTAAGTAGTTATTCTATAGAGTTATAAGTACCATAACCCCAACTAGGATCCCGTTTAGGGTACGTATAACACCCTCCAAGTAAGCCCTAAACCCTACGCAGGGTTATTGTTTTCATGGTCAACCTACGGGATCCTTTTGCGGCTTTAGTCAGTGTTCCTAGGAACATGTTTACATGTTCGTTGAAGATGTTGCTAGAAGAAGCTCCAACTTGGCAACGTGTTATTTCGCTTCCTGTTTTACTCTGTTGCCAAGGGCGCTTAAGTTTTAATTGCAACGTTGTTTCCGAATAGTTTAACATGGCAGTAGAGAAGGCCTTGGTTTCTTTCCCTCCTGAGTTAACCCTAAACCCTAAGCCCCCAAAACCCTAAAAGCCTAAACCCTAAACCCTAAAACCTAAAACCCTAAACCCTAAACCCTAAAACCCTAAACCCTAAACCCTAAAACCCTAAACCCAGTAGAAAAGGCCCTGGTTTCTTTCCCCCCTGAGTTTTGTTTGAGTAGGACACCGGGGCTTTGGAGTTTCGGCCTCTGGATCCAGACTTGGGGCCCCCTGAGATTGAGAGAGTTTAGGGTTTAGGGGGTTTGGGGTTTAGGGTTTAGGGACTAGGGTTTAGGGCTTTGGGTTTGGGGTTTGGGGTTTAGGGTTTAGAGTTTAGGGTTCACGGTTTAGGGTTTGGGGTTTAGGGTTTAGGGAGGACTACGGAGCTTCTCGTCTTAGAGCTTCGGGGTTGGGGTTGAGGGTGGGAACTTTGAGGGGGGGGGGGGGTTCTCGGATGTTTGGTTTAGTTTTTCAATCGAGCCGGAACACGAGACGGTGTAGATTGCAGGCAAAACCTGAGTCCTTTCTTCCACCAGAAAATGAAGCACGACTACCCTTGGATTTAATTTTCAATGCTCACTGATGTAGTGCTAGACCNGGACAGATTGGTTGATTTGTTGGTTGATGGATGGATGTTTCGTTTAGTTTTTCAATCGAGCCGGAACACGAGACGGTGCAGCTTGCAGGCATAGCCTGAGTTCTTTCTTCAACCAGAAAATGAAGCACGAATATCACCGGATTTCAGTTTCAATGTTCACTTAAGTAGCCCTAAACCCTAAACCCTAAACCCTATTCCCCTGAACCCTCAACGATGCTCCAGTGCGCAGGATCACCTCATGGGCATTGCCGTGGGGCACACGTACTACTTCTTCGAGGACTGACTCGTAGTGACAGTGTTGAGACAACAGAGTCGTAGATAGTGAGCCGGGGAACTTTAAACTTTTTGGCGCTATATATTAGCTCTATCTTAGAAAGATTGAACTTTTTGGGGCCCGGTTGTTGAAGAGGAGAGGAGTGACAGTTTGGTGCTTTTTGGTATTCAGGGTGGCGCAAAGACAGCGAGCGTTATGAGGTTGCTGGGGCTTCGGGCCGCGCATTTACGGGTTTAGGGTATCCTCCACCTTCTTGGGAGTGTGTGGGTGCAGATTTTGTTTGTGTGGGCCTCGCGAAGCTCAGAACCAAATCGGTTAGAGCGATGTAGAGCTGCAGAGTGCAGAGACGCCAGTACTCAGAACGGAGTCATGCTACTTGTAATTCCGGTTGTAAGTTATAGGTACAACTGTATAACCTTCTAGCTAAGCTGGTAGCAACGTGCAGGACCCCATCAGCTGCAGCAGCTGTGCAGAGTGTTACAGTTATCTTACAAGATCCATATGGCACCTACTTCAATCATCCACCTACAACAAATACCATCAACCCTAAACCCTAAGCCCTAAACCCCAAGCCCTAAACCCCTAAACCCTAAACCCTAAACCCTACACCCTAAGCCCCAAACCCTAAAACCTAAACCTTAAAACCCTAAACCCTAAGCCCTAAACCCTAGCCCAAAAACAGCAACGGCCGCAGGATGTCTACCCGCTCCTACCCACCTCGAAAGGCTTCCGCGTCTTTCGCACGCCGCGCTTGCTGAAGCTGGCCGGGGCCTTGGTTTAGGGTTTGAGGGCTCGGAACTTCTATACTTAGTAGCTGAGTGGATACACTTTACACTTTTTGGGATAATATTACCCTTATTACCCACTATAAAACGGAAAGTGTACTCTTTTTGGGCCTTATGAATTCAGCAACTAAGTATAGCTCCCTCCAAGGGTTACGATTGAGGGTCTAGGGGTGAGGGTTTAAGGCTTGGGGTTGTTGTTTAGATCCTTCAGGGATTCCTTAAACGGGTCCTTTTACAGGTCTTCTTGAGGATCCTTTTAAGGGTCCTTTAGGGGTTTAGGGTTAGGGGTGAAGTTTAGCAAAATTAACACTAAGCCCGAGTTTAAATCCTAGGCTATGGTTGTCTTCCCTATGTGGATTTTCGAGACGTTTCGGCAGATCGGAAAAGAGGCGCTTAAAGACAAAGCCGAACTCGAACTGGCCAATGTCAGGGGCTAGAAAGGTTTATGGTATACCCACAACGTGCAGCATGGTTGCACTCTACGGGCTAGGGGGTTCAAGGAACAGAGACCTGAATGATGACAGCGAGGTGGACTAATTGAGGCTATAAGCGAATACACGTGTGCCCTTATTCAGCCCCTTACGGCACCGACAGAACCCTTAAGGAACACTTGTAAAGCCAAGGAGCAAAACCCTACAAGTATCCGTAAAGGAATCTAGAAAAAGATCGCTCAGGTCTGCAACCAGCCCGACTAGCCTGCTCCAGCTGAGCGGGACGCAGAGACGGCTCCGAGATGAGCTTTCAATCTGGGCCCTATACTAAGCCGTGCTTATGGTATAGGCTATCAGGCTCGTAGATACTTGATTACTTTTTTGGGTGTTTGGGTTAATCGTTTCTCCCAATTTGGGGGATCTCCACGACACTGAGATTTGCTAGGAGCTTCGAGGATGTCACGAATATTGGGAGGACCCCTCTGCATAACCCTAAACCCTAAACCCTAAACCCGAAGCCCAGACCCAGAAGGTTGTATTCTTGCCAGAGTGTAGTATATAATACTGCAGGGCAATCTACGGTGGCACCCTCCCCAACCCTAAACCCTACCTTAAGCCTGAATACCCTACCTTTTTAGGGTTCGTTATTATGATCTCCTTAATAAGTCCTTAAACAGGTAGGTTATTCCGGGTTAAGGTAAACCCTAAACCCTAAACCCTTAATCCTAAAGCCTAAACCCTAAACCCTAAATCCCTAAACCCTAGAACCCTAAATCCTAAACCCCTAAACCCTAAACCCTAAATCGCTAAACCCTGAAACCCTAAACCCTAAAACCCTAAACCCTAAATCCTAAATCTTGAAACCCCAAAGCCCGAACCTCGGCCCTAGGCCACAAGCTTTCAACCAGATGACAGAAGGGTTTAGGGTTTAGGGCTTAGGGTTTAGGGTTTAGGGTTTGCCGTAGAGTGGCGCATAAGCGGAAGTTTCTTGCGACAGTGTACTTTCGAGTGCGTCGTTTTTTGACGATTGGCCGTTGGAGCCTGATTGTGGATGGCTCTTACATTTTAACTCTACGCCGTCTTAAGGCCAGACCACCCAAACCTATTCCCTTTAGGGTCTAGCACCTAAACTCATTCCAAGCTTCTCAGGGCAGGGCAGGGGGCAGGGGGCAGGG